>CAUYUJ010017227.1:194474-324474 GCA_963575745.1 Prorocentrum cordatum
GGCGCAGGAGGGGCGCGGGAGGTGCGCGGGAGGGGCGCGGGAGTGACGCGGGAGGGGCGCGAAGATCGATCAGGAACGGATGGTGAGACGATCCGAAAGCTTCGGAGGTAGTTGAAACGTGGCTGGCACATCGGCAGAGGTGCGCCCGTTCAACAGGCTCAGCCTACTGAACAGACACGCCGCTGTCGAACCGCATCGCCTTTGCAAAAGGTCACCGACGCTCAG
This sequence comes from Prorocentrum cordatum, assembly GCA_963575745.1. Lineage (NCBI taxonomy): Eukaryota > Dinophyceae > Prorocentrales > Prorocentraceae > Prorocentrum > Prorocentrum cordatum. Next base: position 194,700 of record CAUYUJ010017227.1, read on the forward strand.
ATCGCGTCATCGTCCATTCTGATGCCACCATCCAGAGATCCAGCCCCCCCCCCCAGCGTCCACCCACGCCGTCCCGGAACACTGCCAACGCGAGCGATGGCGATGGGGGGGGGGGGGGGCCTAAGGAGGAGCGTGGGCGATAGAGGAGCGAGACTGAAGGAGTAGTCCACGAGGCTGGCTGGGGAGCGAGGATATGAGATTGGCGATGTCGAAGACGTTGTCAACTGCAACGATGTGCGCCCGTGACGCTGCTGCAGCAGCGTCGCGATGGCTCGACGCTGTCGACGATGGCTGACCGCCGACGACGAGGCGAGCTTGGCGGCGCCGCGAACTGTGCTGAGGGGCGCTGGCGACGCTGACGGGGCGAGCGGTGAAGGGCGATGCGACGCGGTGCGATTTACCAACCGGCGCGTCCCCGGACCCTCCCAGGCCCCCCAGCCCATCCAAGGCCGATCCCTGGCCCAGCATCCCAGGCGAACACCTTTCGGACGATCAGGATGTGAACGTCGACGGTGACGGAGATATATGATGAGGAAAAGGAAGAGACTTGTTGGGCGGCACCGAGAGGCACAGAGGCACGCCACGCGATCCGGCGCGCGACGGATAGCTCCTGCCTGTGCACATGCATGCGTCGGCTTCGAGCTATGGTTGCGAGCTGATCCCAGTCCCGCTCTCGTCCTTCCTTATATAAACCCCGGCTGCTGCAACGTGTACCCTCTCACTATGCGCTCGTCGACCCCCTTGTCATTATCCTATTCGTCTTCGTCGCTGCAGCGGGTATCCTGCCCCCCGCCCCCCTCCAATGTCTCCCCCCTCCACTGTCTCTCTCGTCTCCTCCTGTGGCATGCCGTGTAGTTCTCGACGATGTATCTCTCGTGCCCCCCTGTGGAGTTCGCATCCCGCTGTCTAGAGATTTTGCCCCGCCAGATTTCGCCCCCCGCGGTCTCTTGGGGGGGGGTGCCCCGCCAGATTTCGTTTCCCGAAGATTGGCCCTCCTCCTCCTCGCCCCCCCCGCCCCCTACCCCCCCCCCCCCCCCCATCTGCCCCCCTAAAATCGCGCGGCGCGCGCCCCTCACAGCGCCGCTGCGCGCCCCTCGCTGCGCAGGGCACCCCCGGCGCTGCAGGCGCCTCGTGTCCGAGAGCCGCGCGTGGATCGCGGCGAAAGTATCTCGCGGCCGCGCGCTGCAGCGGTCGCGATCCCGACGGCGCCCCCGTCGCCGACGCAGCCGCCGCCGCGCGCGCAGCCGCCGCGCGCGGCGCCGACGCAGTCGCCGACGACGATGGCGATGCCGAGCAAGGCGGGCTACGCATCATCGCGAACCCAGACTTCCTCCTCGCCCGCGCACCACTCCTCCGCCATCGAGCTTGCCCTCTCCCAGTTCTCCGCCAGGGTGAGCTCGCAGAGGGTTTGCGCCCTGTTGGGCCAGCCGCATCTGCGGGGGCCCTTCTTGCCCTTCGCCGCTGTCCGAGCCCCCCCCTTTGTCGCTGCCCTTGCCCTTGCCGAGCGCGCCCGAGCTCTTCCCTTTGTCGCTGCCCTTGTCCTTGCCCGTGCCTTGCTCGTGCGCGAGGTCTTTGTCCGTGCCCTTTCCCGCGCCCGTGCCCTTGCTCGAGGCGCATGGCGCGGCCCTCGTCGGGCGCGGGCGATGCGGCGGCGTCGTGGGCGACTGCGGGCCCCAGCCTGGAGGGGGGCCTGGCGGCGGCCTCGGCTCGAGCCCAGGCGTGGAACTCGGCGCGGCGGCGGCCTGGAACTCCGCCTCGTCCTCGGAGTAGCCCTGCATCATCGCGCTGCTGCAGCGCGCGATGCATCGTTGCTGCAGCTACAACACTCGAAGCCAAAACAGCGGCGGCGCCGACGACGACTGCGATGGCGACGGCGCTGGCGACGACGAACCCCTGCCAACCATTCGGCTGGCCCGATCGAGTGCGCTCAGCCGCCTCCATCCTTCCCCCCCCCCCGCCCCCCCTGCGCCCCTCTCCCGCGTGTGCTGCCCCAAATAAGGTCGCCTCCATCTAGCCGCCGCGTGCCAGCGACTGCTGTGACTTCCCCATCGTTATTCCCTCCCCCTCTGCGCCTCCCATGGGGTGGCCCCCCCCCTGCGCCCCCCGCGCGCGCGCCCGCCCGCCGCGAACCGCATCCCCTCCCCCATGCACCCCAGCCCGCGCCCCCACAACCAATCACCCGCCCCTCCCCTCCTCTCGCCCGCGCTTCCCCGACTTCGCGCGTCATGCCACCCCCTCCCCGCGCGGCCCATCCTCCGAAGTGCCGTCAATACTTGCGTGGCCCACCGCCAGCAGATGCTTGCGAAGCGAGCGGTGGGAACTTGGGAAAGTGAGCGCATGGGCCGAAATCTGCGAGGGCGAGCGGCATTCAAGAAGTATACGAATAGCGCGACGACGCGCGGTCTGCAACCAACGGCGTCGAAGTTCGACGGGGGGGTGGAGGGTGGGCGATCAGTTGCGTCGTCTTCAACATCGTCGCCCTCGTCTCCGTCGGCGTCGCCGCCGTCGCCGGGCCGTCGTCGGCTCATTCTGCCAATGAATGTGGCGCGATGAGCAAGTGCTGTAGCACTCCCTGTTGCCACAGACGCGCTGCAGCGCCTAAAGCCATTCAGTTCGCGGCCGCTTCTTGGGCCGCGCGTAATGCTCCGCCGCCAGCGCCCGTGCACTCCCCCACTGCTCCTTCCTGATCGCGCCTGCGATGGGATCGAACGCGACCTTCCGCAAAACTGCGTGTTGAGTACGCTTTCGCGGAGCAGCCGCTGCAGCAGATTGCAGCGCCTTCGGAGGCGGTGCTGGTTCTTGCGGCAACCGCCATCGCGGCGCAATCGCAGCCACGTTTGCCGACAAATGTATGCCGTGAGCATGAATGATTGCGAACGTAGATCAATCATGCACCATGATGCACCATGCATGGCCGCGCAGCGCGAGCGCCGATGACCATTGTGGACACATGGTTGCTGGCACAGAGCGACACAACAGTATAGAACGCACATGCGGGCTGCAACCATACTGCACACCTTCGCTGCAGCGCAATGCAACCATATGATAGCAGCACGTCAGTCACGCGCAAAACAACAGGGCTGCAGCGCCGTGAGATCACATATCGACGGCGGCAGGGCATGTGCAATGCATGCGGTGCGCGCTTGATCTGAGCGTCGTCGCGCTGTGGCACGAAACTTGAAATGAACCGTGTACAGCAGCAAAGATGCGAAATGACACCAACATCTGCGAGCCCCCCCCCTCCTCCATCCCCCCCCCCCCCCCCATAACCCTCACCATCATTGCGTCGTTATTCTCCCAATCCTCCTCCTTCTCCCCTTTGTTTTCGCCCTCATCTTCGCCCTCCTCGCCCCCCCCCCCACCCCCTGCGCCCCCTGTCCTTGTCCATCGCGCTGCCGACCGTGATCGCGCGCCCCGCGGCGATGCGGTCGCGCGCCCCGCGCTCCTCATCGGCCTCCTCTGCGTCCTCCGCCTCCGATGCGCCCCCCCGCCGTCGGCGTGCTCCACCTTGCGCTCGCCAGCATTGTGCCACCTCGCGGCGTGCTCCCGCGCGGCCTCCTTGGTCGACTTCACGCGGAAAAGCGACGTCCTGGTCCCACTGCCACCTGCCAAGGTGCGCACGGTTCGCCACGCCTGCACCTTCTCCGACCAGTAGATGCGAGCCCCATCGGGACATGCAGCAGCGTGCCGCCGCGGCCGCTTCAGCGGCGACGTCTCATCATCGACCCCCGCGCGCAGCTTGTTCTTGACGTACTCCATGCCCTGCTTGCGGGGGGCGACCTGCCGCTTCGAGCGGCAGCGCGAAGGTGGGGGGGCGAAAAGTTCGAGCGTCGCGGCGCCCGCATCGCCGGAAGGCGGCAGCTCCAATTTCTTAAAGGAGCTGTGGTCGCTCGCCTCTGGAGCCTTGCGACTCGCGCGGCCTGACCGCGCGGTCGGGCGGCGCGGCTCCGCGGCGAACGGCGCCGACGACGCCGACGCCGCGACGGCGCGCTGCTGCTTCAGCCAGCCGAGGAAGGTGGTGCTGCGCAGAGCTTCACCTCGGCCGCGCACCCACACGCTGAGGGATTCGTTGCACACAGCGATACACTCACGGCCATTGATCACGCCGATGTTGACGCGCAGCTCCCCGCCCGTCGCCGCGTCGTGCAATGTGGCGACGTTGCGATTGATCGTTGTCATCGCGCGCGCCGGGGCTGCAGCCCGCGCCCGATCGCGCTGCAGCGCCAAAATGGCTGCGATGGAATGCTGATGCATGTGGCGGTGGTTCATGCGCGCGGAGGAGCAACGCATGATGAGGTGCGCTGCAGCGCATGTCAAATATACCACTGGTGAGTAAGGAAGAGCAACGACAACGCCAACATGCACGACAATGATGAGCCGCTGCGGCGGCATACATGTGGGAAGGGCTGGTCACATCGCAGATTGTACAGTCGCTGCAACGACGACGCGGGCACAATGAATCATTCCGCGCGCTGCAGCGCCACGGCAGAGAACGAGCAGCACATCCACCCAGACAATGTTTACAACAATCGGTTGCCTCTAAAGATGGCTCGATGCTGTGTGTGCTCGCCGCCCCTCCTCCTGATCCACGCCATCCACATCCTCCCCATCATCGCCCTCAGCCTCCTCCCAAGTCTTACCCTGCCTCCTCCTCCTCCCTCCCTCCATCCGCCTCATCCTCCTCCGCGCCCCTCATGTGCCCATATCGCCAGCCCAGGCCGCCCTTAGCTTCTTGGCTGGCCGCGGCTGCAGCCGCGGCCACGGCGTCACCGCCAGGAAGCCACCCTTGGCCAGCGCCGCGGCGTTGACCATCTGGGGCGCCGCCACCTGAAGCTTGTTGGTACCCTTGCCGAACACTTCGACCTCCGCCCTGAGCTCCACTTTGAGATCCTCGCCCCGCGCCACCACCCAGAAGGGCGAGACGAACGCGTCGCGGTTGCGTGAGGCGTCGACCTGGGGCCCCGCGAACTGGGGGCTCACGCAGAACTCGTAGTTGCCAACTCTCCCCAGCGAAATGCTCTCTGCAGAGCCGCCTGTGTTCACCCTCGTGGACGCGGCCTGGATGCGACGACTCCCGCCGTGGAGCCACATGGCGCGCAGTCGGCATCGTCAGTGGCCTCGTCGCTGCGGCGTGACGTGCCTCGAAATCCTTGTTCGAGTCTAATCAGCGCAGCGCTGCAGCGCGATGTCGTAGGTGGGAAGGAGGGGGGGTGGGGGGCGCGGACGACTGCGGAAGCACATGTCTGACGAGATCTCCAGCCTTGAACGCGCGCTTGCAGCGCGCGGCTGGCGGGCCCCGCACGGCCTCCAAGTGCAGCATGTTCGCCTGGTGCTTCAGCGCCTGGAGTCGCGGCGCCATGTTGCATGCCCCTTTGAACGTATCCATCGCCCAGCCCTCGCGGGCGGGCGGCAGGTGCTCTTTCGTGAACGGCGCCTGCTCCTGCACCCTGGAAGCAACCTTGTATTTCTCGATCAAGCTGTCTACTTCAATCCGCCCGCTCGGTGTCCTGTTCTTAAGCGCGCTGCTGCGCATCGAACAACCCAGCAAACGCAACTTAAGTGCAGTACAGTGTCGTCGTCACCGCCCCCACCCATGGCATCACCATCACCCGCGCCGTCATCTCAACCACCCCTGAATCTCATGATCCCCCCTGTTCCCGTGGGCGGCGGGGCGGCTGCAGCCGCGCAGTGCCGATCTCCTCGCCAACCAGGTCGCCGCGCAGCTTCTGTTGGGCGGTGGTCCCATTCTCCGAGATGGAGAGCACCTTGAAGACGTCCTCCACGTCCTTCTGCTGGACGACGCGCTTCCCCACGTCGAACCCTGCACGCCGCGCGCGGAAGGTGTTGCTCTTCAGGTCAGCGGCCGACGACGCCGCCACCGCGGGCGGCGCGCCTGCATCGTCGCCCGCGGGCGACGCGGGCGCGCCACCGCCCGCCTGGCTGTCGGTCTGCGCGACCTTGCCGAACTCAATCCCCAACGTCTTCATCTGCAACTGGGCTAGCTCCCCAAGCTCCTCGATGAACACCTCTCGGGAGGATCGCTGCAGCGATGTCATAAAGCAACAAGCGGAGGGTGAAAGGAAACGAAGAAATATGCGAACTGCGGCGTGAGCAGATACCTGTGCGATATCTGCTACGCGTGCGTAGCTGCGGTCTCCTGGTACTCGCTTCTTCACCAGGTACATGGCACAACGGACATCCAACTTTGTGGTGTGCAAGAAGCCCTGCCCCGCCCCGATACCCAACCGCTTCACGAACGACCTTGCGTCGGCCGTGAGGTTGCCGGCCGCCGCCACATCCGCCCTGCGGGCAGGATTCGCGACGAAGGTGGTCTCGCTCGCCTTGGTCCGCCCATCGCTTCAGCGACTGCTTTTGGTGGGGATAGACTTAGCATTGTAACGGAGGGAGAGGATGGGCATGACATTCTCACAATGCAGCGCAACGCACAACAGCGTTTCATGCGCTGCAGCGCATGCAGGGGGGAGGGGGGGGGGGGCGCCGACAGGCTGATGGATGGTTCTGCACATGCTGTCCACCACTTGCTCGGCTGAAAAATTGGCCTTCACGATCGCCGCCGCGACGTGCGTGTGCGACTCCCCGTGCTTCCCCCGTTCAATCCCATTCAACTTGCGCCAGAACTCGGAGCCGCGCATCAAAGTTTGCCCCGGGACGTCCACATTCGTGAAGGTCTTGAGGGCCTCATCTATTTCACGGAGAAGTTCTCCGTTTTGCGGCCCGAGCTCAACTTGCGCAGGTCGGCGATCCAAGCCTTGCAAGGTGAATTCGCGTGGCCCGCCTGGTCGGCGATATCGCGCCAATCGGGCTTGCTCGAACCCTCAGCGAGGCTGTGTGCCAAGAACATCCGCGCACCTGCCTGCAGCAAGCGCCGAGCCGACCACGTGCTGCAGCACGGTAACTCCTCCTATCATGCTTAGCTCCTTGTTCTCATCCACCTCCTCCTCCACGCCCTCGCAATCGTCGCCCTCCTCATGCATCGCCCTGATCATTACTGCCTGTATGCGCAGCGGAGGTAGGCTGCAGCCTGATCGAATGATCTCGGTCTCGTGGGCCGCCTCCCTGACGTCGGCGTTTAACCCCCTCTGCACGAAGTTCTTGAGGCCCTTCACTCTGGCCACCGCAAGCTTTATGATCAACCACGTCATGCCTTTGCCGACTGCCGTCGCAAGTTGCGGATGCAACGCGCACAGCCGCTCGGAGTCGATGTTGCCCCGAGCGTCTGCCAGCGCTTTCACCGTGGTCGGTGCCATGGCCAACGCGCAGCGGAGGAACGCGTTCGCGTGGGGGCCGCCCACAGACGCGCACCGCAGTGAGTCCAGTGGGGGGCACAGGCCCCCCGCTGAGCCGCGAAAGGCGCTCGTTCGCCAGCGTGGTCTCTTGCAAATGCGGCCCTTCGGGCGGGGCCTCGAAGGCAGCGGCCCCTGCCGTCTTGGCCAAGACGAAGCCCTGGGCGCAAATCTTCGCGCCTAAATTGCGAGCCCGCGCAGGGTTCGCGAACGAACCACTGCGGTTCTCAATGTCGATGCCCATCTGGGCGGGTGGGACCTGCTGCGCATGCGCTAGGCCCTCCGCCGGCAGGAACTCCTTCAGGTGACCCCACCCCGATGCCAACCTCCCCGAGGCATTGCTATCTTCAATGCACTGCGAGATCTTCTCCTCCTGGCGCGCCTGCAGCGCCATCATCAGCGCGATGGCGCCGAAAACAGCGCGCGAGCCCGCGGGCGCGGCCTGCAGATGCGGCGCGCGGCCGCAGCTTGAGACAAGCTGATTGCGCGCGGCGTTCGTGAATACCGACTTGGAGGGCGTGGTAAATTGCGAGCGCAACTACTGATGCGGGTTGCAGCCCAAGGCCCATGCGACACGAACGCGCATCGCGATACAGCGCAAGGCGAAATGTCGATGCAAACATGTTTTGCGCTGCAGCGCTGCATAAAGCTGAATGCAATCGAATTCTGGCGCGCTGCAGCGCGTAATGCGAACCGTCAAGTGCAACGCGTGCAACAATAAAGCAAGCACATATGCATTCAAATCCTTCTGCGACGGGGCTGGGCGATAATGGGGTTCCGATCAACGCGCAACTAGAAATCATGCGGCAAACTGTGAATTACAGCGCTGCAGCGCTTCGTACTCATACAAACCAGAAGACAGCGCTGCAGCGCTTCCGATCGGCAAAACCAAAAATCCAGGACAACGACCCCATATCGAAGATGCTAACTATGTAGCGCTGCAGCGCTGAACGAACAGACGAAGATGTTTTCAAGGGGTGCCCTACCTTTTTTCCCCTGTGTAGATGGCTTGAACAACAAGAGCCCCGCAGCCGCTAAGTTACTTATAACCTACTTAGCTAACTGGGTATAAGTAGGTAGCTAAGTACGCTAAGCACTTAGGTAACTACTTGTGAGTGGATAGCTAAGTACTTAGTACGTCCTTACTACGTGGGCCGCTTCGTAAGCACTTACTAAGTACTGACCTAAGTCCGCTAAGTAAGTAGCAACCACTTAACCTAGCGTGCTAAATATGCTAACCAGCAACCGCGGCGGCCATTCAAGAAAACGGCCCGAAATGGTCGTTCTGTGGGGCTCACGGAACCCCCCAAGACGGCCTCAGCGAGGCCCCGAAGCCGGCCCAGGAGGCCCCCAAGACGGCCTCAGGGAGACCCAAGAGAGCCTCGTTCGAAATCATGTTCCCGGAAGCCTCTCCGGATTTCCAGGTCTCCGGATGTCCGGGTTCCCAGGACGCCCGAGAGGCCCACAAGACAGCCTCAGCGAGGCCCCAGAGGGTCCGGGATGGCTTGAAGATGGCCGAAGAGGGCCCCAAGAGGGCCTTCAAGAGGCACAAATCGGCACACTCCCTTTAGTAAAACGTGCACTTTCAGCATACTCGCTTGCTTCGTCCTCACAGGGCCTCAGACGCCCCCGAGGAGCACCAAGACAGCCCAAGAGAGACCCAAGAGGGCCCACGACGGCCCAAAAGGGTCGTCCTGTGGGGCTGACGGAACCCCCCAAGACGGCCTCAGCGAGGCCCCGAAGCCGGCCCAGGAGGCCCCCAAGACGGCCTCAGGGAGGCCCAAAAGGACCTCGTTCGAAATCATGTTCCCGGAAGCCTTTCCGGGAACATGATTTCCGGGTTCTGAGGCCGTCCAAGAAGCCCACAAGCCACAAAATAGCTTCAGCGAGGCCTTAAGAGGGCCCGAGATGGCTTGAAGATGGCCGAAGAGGGTCTTCAAGAGGCACACATCGGCTCATTCCCTTCGTAAAACGTAAATTTTCAGCATGCTCCCTTGCTTCGTCTTCGCAGTGCCCCATACGCCCCCCGAGGAGCCCCAAGACAGCCCAAGAAGGCCCAAGACGGCCCAAAAGGGTCGTCCTGTGGGGCCGACGGACCCCCCCAAGACGGCCTCAGCGAAGCCCCAAAGCCGGCCCAGGAGGCCCCCTATAGGACGGCCTCCAGGAGGCCCAAGAGGGCCTCGTTCGAAATCACGTTCCCGGAAGCCTCTCCGGGATCATGATTTCCGAGTAAGGACAGCCCCTAGAGGCCCCGGACACGCCGAAGATGGCCTCAGGATGGCCGACGACGCCGCCAAAACGCCCCAAGAGCGCCTCCAGAGGCCCCTCCAAAGGGCCCCAGAAGCCGAAAATCATGCATTTCCTAATGGTTTTTGAAGCATTATTGCGCTCTCCCATGTTCCGCCTCCCCACGGTCCCGGACCGCGTCAGAGGCTCTTCAGATCGCTCCAAGACGGCCGAAGAGGCTCCCAAGAAAGCCCAGAGACGGCCCAGGAGACTCCCCAGATAAGTCAAGAGGGCCTCGAGAGCGCCCCGAGAGAGCCCCAAGAGCGACCCAAGAGGGCCCGAAGAGCGCGACATTTCAAGGTCTCCGGTCTGAGAGGCTCCTAGGACGCCCCCGGAGGCCATTAGAGGCTCCCAAGAAGTCCCGTGAGGCTCCCACGAGGCCCCCCACTACTTTTCCGATGGTTTTGGAAGGATTTAGGCGTTCTCGCTTTCCCCGCTTCCCAGCGCTCCCTCACGGCCTCGCTCGGAGGCCCTTCAGATCGCTCCAAGACGGGCCACGAGGCCCCGAAGAGGGCCCCAAGACGACCCAGGAGGCTCCCCAGACAACCCAACTGTGCCCCAAGAGCTCCCCACGAGAGGGCCCAGAGGGGGACCGCCAACCGATATTTCGAGGTCTCTGGCCCTAGAGGCCGCCTGTAGGCCCTTGGAGGCCACCAAGAGACTCCCACGAAGCCCCGTGAGGCGCCCAAGAGGCCCCCAGGAAGTCCCAAGAGACCCCCAAGAGGCTCCCAGGGAACGCCCAAGAGGCCCCCCAACACACCCCAAGAAATCATGTCCCCAGAAAACCTTCCGGAACATGGCTCATCATGAGCCCGAGAGTTCCCGGAGGCCCCCAAGGGGCCCCCAGGGAACGCCCAAGAGACCCCCCAACACACCCAAACAAACCATGCATCATGTCCCCAGAAAGCCTTCCCGGGACATGGTTCATCATGGGCCCGCGAGTCTCCGGAAGCTTCGAAGTACCATCATGCTACAGGAGAGCTGTCTGGGAAGTTGATTGGGAACATGACTGATCGACTTCTCGCGGCCCTCCGCAGATCGTTTCGCACAAAGTTGCCCCAAGTGCCCTATTGAACCGTCGACGACGACGAAACGACGAAAACGACGAAAACGACGACGACGACGACGACGACGACGACGACGACGACGACGACGACGACGACGACGACGACGACGGCGCGCCCAAATAGGCGACAACGACATTACGACGACGACGAAGAAGACGACGACGACGACGGCACGCCCCAACAGGCTGCCCAAGACGCCCCCAAACCCATGCTCCCACAAGGCCTTCTGGGGACCCGATTCATACGGTCCCCGCCCCCCTACACAACCATTTTCCTCGAAGGCCTTTCGGAATGCAGATTGGCATGCGTGGACTGTGGTCCACTACTTCAGAGGAGCAGTGAATTCGTCAAGGCCTGGGGCCTGCTAGAACCTGAGCGCGCGCGAAGCGCGCGCGTTGGTTCTAGTATATGTATATATATATATGTATATATATATATATATATATATAAATGTAAGGAGTGTGGACTTTGGGGTGCGCCTTCAGTGCGAGTGATCAGTACAAATCAATATTCCCTATTGTACTGAAGGGGTCCTCGCGGATTCTGAAAGATTTGCCGATAGTCCCGGGCTGATTTCGGTAGGCTGCTGGGGTTCCGGGTTCTGGGTTCTCGGGATCCCGGGTTCCCGGTTCCGGGTTCTGGGTCGATTTCGGTGGGCGGCTGCGTTACGGGTTCCTTGTTTTTTTCGGATTTCCCGGCAGTGCAAGGTCGAGGTTCCCGGGTTCCCAGTTCTGGAGTTCACGGCAAGTGTATTGTTGGCTGGGTTCCCAGGTTCACGGTTCAGTGGGCAGCTGGTTTTTTGGGTTTTTGGTTCCCGATTCCAGGCCTCTCGGCAGTGTATTGTTTAGTGGGTTTCCGGCTTTGTGGTTTCCGTGTCTGGATTGCTGGTAGTGGAAGGTTCTCGGGTTCGGGAGATTTTGGTTGTGGTTTAGCACCTGAGTCTTTGATCGTTAAGCCAACCAGGGCCAGAGAGTTGCGAGCAGAGATGACCAGAGGGATTGGTGAGAACGAGAGAGAGAGAGAGAGAGAACAAACAAAAAGCAAGAAAAGGACATGTGCGACCACTGTTAGATATACAGTCAACCCGCGTAGTAAGGATGAATGGCTTTCCAAGGTTACCCTTGCATCCTTCCCCTTCGGCCCATCCTTGGCCGATTTCGCTGGATGCGCCCCGCCCGCAAAGTGTCGGCATGGCCTTCCAAGGCCCTTGCATCCTCATCGTGCGACCTCCTTATACGGGTCGACTATACAAGTGAAAGATATATGTAGTACATGTAGAGGGTACATGTCAGAGAGCATCGGGCGAAGTTGGGTGTAGAGAGGAAATGAGAGAGAGGTACATGGAAAAAGAGAGAAAGAAGAGAGACAGAGAGACACACACACGCAAACACAAACACTGATTGTGAATCGGTAGATGTATATATATATATATATATATATGTTTATGTGGTTGAGCGTAGTCCTGGGACCATAGAGCGTACAGCGAGATGTGAGGGAATACCAAGTAAGCAGGGACTATGTATATGACATGTAGACAACAGAGCGAATTCCTAATTCCTAATTCCTAGGAGCGTGTCCCTGCGTCTAGGCAGGCCGCGAACCAACAACTCAGCTCAGGTCAGGAAAGACAGCGCCTGACCGAGGCGGCAGCCCTCGTCGAAGTCGAGACAAGACTTCGCGCCCCGTCTTCGTGGGCGGGTGGCACGCCTTTGCCAAATCCCGCGGCGCCTCACTGTGCAAAAGTCGCCACAGGTGGTACAAAACAGAACCCCTCGCAGCACAGCGAGGTGGTGTGAGGTGTCGCATTGATCCGCAAGAGGATGGTCCAGGGCACCCCCACACAACACGGACGGCCCCAGGTCATCGGGGACAGGCTCAGGATCATCGCGACCACTCACTGGGCGCACTGGCAGCGACTATACTCGCTGCTGCAGAGTGCAGCGCGGTTTGCATGGATCAGGCCAAAAATCGTGCATGGAGCCTCGCAACGAGAAGCCTTTGGCACAGGCAGGACAGCGGATCACAGCCTTCCTCTTCTCTGGCTGGTGTCCTGCATCTCGCAAACGACACATTCGTTCGGCAAAACTGGTGGACTGCCCCCGCTCTCTCCGTGGCGCTCGGGCATCCCTATCACGCTCGCCACAGAACAAAACTTCCCTCTGCACAGCGAGGAGACGAAAGAGCACATCCGAAGCAAGACGATCCGCCTCCAGCGTGCGCCTGACGTCTCCCTCAGATACCTGAACCCTAGACGCAGCCCCTTCCGCGAAACGATCCGCGGCACGATTCAAATACAGCTCAGCGTCTGAGAGCAGCATGTTTCGGCGTTGGGCGTCAGTGGCATGTCCTTTCGTCCACAGCACGTTGAGACTTCCTCCACGATTTTTCATGACAGCATGATAGCGGGCCCACAAGTCCTGCATACTCGAGCGCTGTTTGCCCTCCAGAGGCTGTCGAACCCATTTCACTACAGTTAAGCAATCACAATACACACGACAATCTCCAGTACTGCACAACGCCAACTGGATAAGTGCCTAAAGTTCAGCCCGAGGGGGCGACTGTCGCCTCGTAGGAAGAGACCCACAAACTACACCATCGTAAAGCCCATCAGGACCTAAGTGCACACAACTCCAGGCACAACGGCGGAGCCTCCAATCCTTAGTGTACTGACCCCCCGATCCATCTATTCCCCAGACTTCCCCATGGATTTTAGATCCCCCAACCAATCGGCCCCACTCCCAGACGCGCTCCTGGGGAGCAGGTAAGTGGCCACATGAGGCATCGAGGGAAGGGAGACCCCAAAACCACAGGCAAGCTTTTTCAGGCTCCGATCTCACAAGCGACGCCAGACGATCGGTGCGCTCCACGACCTGATCGGGGATGTCCCGATTGCACTCGCACTCCCAAAAGCGATGGGCGGGCGTCTCAACTGAGGCGCCGCACCCAGGGCACAAGCCCCTGGAGACTGACAGGTAGCCAGCATCTCGCAATCTGGCCTCTGTCCAGTATCCAGCAGTAATCACATTCCTCAGGGTTCCTGCTGCCTCCATGGCGAGAGTGATAGAGAGAGAAGGAGAAGGGCAGGAGCAGTGTGTATGCGAAAACTCCAAGGCATCCACTGGTCAGGGTGCTTCCATGGTGTAGTACACATTCATATATATTCCTCTTCCTATATTTTTGTAAGCCCGGGCGGGGGGAAAACCCGTCACCCCCCCCCTCAAAACCGGACTCCCGGGACCTGGGGCTTTGGGGCCCTCCTGACGGGCCTCGAAGCGGCCACCGGGCCTCGCAAGGCGTTTTGCCAAGCCTTCCCAGCACACTTAAGGCGATCAGGGGGGTCATCGGAGACGTCCCAGAGACCCCCAAGACAGCACAAGGGCGCTCCAAGAGTGACCGACGTGACCTCAAGATGGCCCAAGAGGCCTCCAGGGCGGCCCCAAAGAGGCCTCCAAGAGCACTCCCAAGAAGGCCCCCCGAGGCAAAAATCATTGATTTTCTTTTGGTTTTTGGTGAATTTTGAGGTTCTCCTCTTTTCGGCTTCCCGACGCTCTAAGACGGCGGTCTTCTGGGCGTCCGAAGCCGCCTGGGAGGCTCCCAAATCGCCCCACAACCATCCGAAAGGGCTTCCAGGCAGTCCAAGAGAGTCCCAAAACGGCACAACACGGGTCCAAGATGGCCCTCAGAGAGCCCCATGGCGGCCCAAGATGGCCCAAAGACACCCTCCGAAGAATTCTAAATCGTGGTTCGGTCGTTCAGGGAGACGGCGGTTGGAGGCAGGGTGGCCCGAGGAAGCCCCCGGAGGCCCCCAGAAAACGCCCAGGAGGCCTCCAGAAGGCCTCAAGAAAGCCCGGAACAACTTTTTTTGAGGCCCCTAGAGGCTCTCCAAGGATGGGGAGAATGCGCAGGGTTTGGCGAAAATAAGGAACAATAAGCATGGAGGGATAATAACGAATAACATCATTATGGCGGCGATGCCGGAAAAGGCAACCAGGAGTTATCGCTAAATTGTCGGCTTGACCTTCCTGCCATGCCGCCTGCATGCTAAACTTCAAGGACCAAGGTGCATGGCGCGAAGCGCCACTGCAGTCTTGTATATATATATATATATATACCTATACGACCACCCTTCGGGTGATAAGGAGGTTCGGGGGGGGGGAACCAACGTCTCACTCGATCGGTCTCACTATCGATCTGAGTATCGATCTCACTATCGGTCTCGCTCGATCGATCTCACTCGATCGATCTCACAATCGATCTCACTCGATCTATCTCATTCGATCGATCTCACAATTGATCTCACAATCGATCTCACAATCGATCACACAATCGATCTCGCATTTGGTCTCAATATCGATCTCACTATCGATATCACAATCGCTCTCACAATCAACGTCATCATCATCATCAACATCAACATCAACATCAACATCAACATCATCACCAACATCGTCATCATCATGAGGACACCGTTATCATCATCATCATCATAAACATCATCAACGTCAGCATCATCATCGGGACAATATCATCATCAGCATCACCGTCATCATTTCATCATCAACATTATTATCATCATCATCATCGGAACACAGTCATCGTCATCATCATCAGCAGCATCATCATAATCATCATCATAATCGGGACACAATCATGATCACCATCGTTCTCACCATCAACATTATCATCAACATCGTCATCATCCCCGGGACACCATCATCATCATGATCATCGCATCATCATCATCATCATCGACATCATCATCAACAACATCATCATCATTGGGGCACCATCGTCATCATGAGCAACATCATCATCAACATCGTCATTATCATAATTATCATCATCGGGACACCATCAACATCACCAATATCATCATCACCATCATCATCATCAACATCATCATCGGGACACCATAGCCATCATCAACATCATCATCATCAACATCATTATCGCCGGGACACCATTTCCATCAACATCATCATCACCAACATCATCGGAATCAGAATCATCATCATCATCATCATCATCATCATCATCATCATCATCATCATCATCGGGACACCATCATCGTCATCATCATCATCATCAACATTATCATCATGAACATCATCATCCTCATCATCGGGACACTATCATCATCATCATCGACACCATCATCAACATCATCATCATCTTCTTCAGGACACCATCCTCATCATCATCATCATCATCATCATCATCATCATCATCATCATCATCATCATCATCATCATCCTCGCGGGACACCGCGGGACACCGGCGGGACACCGCGGGACACCGCGGGACACCGCGGGACACCGCGGGACACCGCGGGACACCGCGGGGCCCCGGCCGCCCGGAAGGGAGTCATTTGGTCCGGCCGCGCCTCAGCCACACGGGACACCAGCGGGACACCGGCGGGACACCGCGGGCCACCGGCCGCCCGGAAGGGAGTCATTTGGTCCGGCCGCGCCTCAGCCACAGGAGACTTTCTCTCGCCCGCCCACGCAGCTTCGCCTCGCCCGCACGGCACGCACGAACACGAAACCGAAATCGATTTCCCGGTAGGGGGGCTCTCCGTTCCACTTCGATCGCACCCCCTCACCTCCGATATATATATATATATATACACATGTATGTGTATATATATATATACATACATACATCGGAGGTTGGGGGGTGAGATCGAAGTGGAACGGAGAGCACCCCTCCGGGAAATCGGTTTCGGTTTCGTGTTCGTGCGTGCCGTGCGTGTGGGCGATGCGAAGCTGCGTGGGCGGTCGAGAGGAAAGTCTCCTGTGGCTGAGGCGCGGCCGGACCAAATGATCCTCCCTCCGGCAAGCGGTGGCCTGCGGTGTCCTGCCGGTGACCCGCCGGTGTCCCGCTTGTGGCTGGGCCCTGGCCGGACCAAATGATTCTCCCTCCGGCAAGCGGTGGCCCGCCGGTGTCCCGCCGGTGTCCCGCTGGTGTCCCGTGGTGTCCCGTTGAGTAAGATCGATAGTGAGATCGATAGTGAGACCGATAGTGAGATCGAGAGGTGTCCCGCGGTGTCCCGTGGTTTCCCGTGGTGTCCCGTTGAGTGAGGTTGATTGGGAGATCGATAGTGAGATTGACAAGTATCCCGTGGTGTCCCGTGGTGTCCCAAAAAGTGAGATCGATAGTGAGATCGATTGAGTCAGAGGTTGGTCCCCCCCCTCTCCGCCCCCCACAACCTCCTTATCACCCGAAGGGTGGTCGTATAGGTATATGTATATATGCACATCGATGTGTGCACATGTCGTTCTATGTTCTCCAGTAGGTTATCATATGATGAGATACCCGTTTGCTTAATTTGAAGTCATCAACTCCATTGTCTGCGAAAAAACGCCCATCCACAATTGGTTTAGCAAGTCCCATTCGGCCCCAGCTTCGGTCCCCATTAAGTGTGAAAGCGCGTCTCTACGGCCGTGCTGGCTCGCGCACTTTCGTGAGCAGTGCGGCCAATTTGTTCGGCACAGCTGGTGGTGCCGAGATGGCGTTTACCTTTGGGAACTTCCCATCGCGTCGTAAAGCCCGCGCTGGCGCAGAGACACTTCAATGCGGGTCGGTGTTTCGGGCGGGCGCGATATCATGATGACGTCAGCACGGGCGGCAACGATAATTATTATATCAGATGATGGCAATGATGACGATGACGACGGCAGAGTCGATGACGGTGCCGGTGCTGGTGACGACGATGGCGATGATGTTGGTGATGCCCACAGTGATTGTGATGATGGTGGCGGCACTGGCGGCGATTGACGATCACGGTCACGAAGGAAATTCGATGGCGCTGATGAGGATGACGGGGACGTGCGCGTGCAGAAATGCAAGAAGTTTGGCAGACTTCTGCGTGATAGTCTATTCGCTTTTTATATGGTTTTGAAAGACTCTGTCTTGAGATGCTTCGCGAACCAACGGTGTTGGACGGATTTAGATGTGCGCGTGGCGGCGCGCGCATGTGGCCCGCATAGTGTTATTTCATACGGTTCTGTGCGCTGGGCGCATGCTATATCAACATGGATGTATCGCGTAGTGTGATGAGAATGCGGGCTCCTGATGAGAGTGATCAAATCAGACAGGGTTCCCAGGAGTTCAGAAAGTTTGCACGGGCAGGAAGTTGGCATGGTTTGCATGGAGAGAGCAATTTGTTTTAGTGCTTTCACGAGGAAGTGCGTTGACATTGACATGTGCTCGCGCGTGTGGACGTTGTGCCATTGTTTGCACCGGGATTTTGAAGCAATGGTATGTTATAAGTTGTGCCAATGGTGTTAGTCGACATCAACGAGGGGGGGAATGCCAATTTGGCCCGGATGGTATGAATTCACATGGGAATCCAATGATGATGGTGAGTCATCTGTAGATTGCAGTACACCAGGGGGTACACTTAATCCCGGAGGGTGTAGTCTATTGTCTGCACAGGTGTATCTGATGTAGACCATGTGGGGCAGCATATGTTGTGCAATCTATGTGGCGCAAGCATCGTTGTGTAGCCTCTGTGGCGTAACGTATGTGGGGAACGTCATGTGGAGGCTATGTGGTGCAAGCTGTGTGGTGCAAAGAGCGTGCTTGCTTTCTTTATGTGTATGTGTATATGTATGTATGTATGTATGTATGTATGTATATATATATATATATATATATGGTGCACTCTCGGTTGCGCTTGTTCGTTGGTGCAAGATACGTGTTGTGAAATGTGGTGCGGACTACGTGTTGGAAACGCTGTTGCGCAATATATATGTCGTAAGTAACGGTGCCCACCAGGCTCAACCTCGACACACCCAAAGTATGGTGCGCCCACCAGGCGCCCACAGGCGCCCTTAAGGCAAATCCTAGACTCACCCACTCGATTACTTACGAACCGACGTGCGAACCGTAGTGCAAGCACTGCTTGGGCAATGCATCTTCATACACATTATGCCCGAAGAAGAGTGAGAGAAGATGAGGTGGAGGAGGAGGAGGAGGGGGAGGACGAACCAACTGACGACGAGGCAGCTGAAGGATTAAGGACGGAACAGAGGAGGAACAAACGAGGGGGGGTTGGAAGGGAGAGGACGGGAGGAAGAAGGAGGTGGAAGGCGGGATTGGGGAATGGGAGAGGCAGGGGGAGGGAGGGAATGAGGAACGGACGAAGGCAGGAGATAGCAGGGAACATTCAGGACGGAGGAGGGTAGAGGGAGGAGGAAGGGGGAGGAGGGAGAGGAACGATGAAGAAGATGATAACATTGCCGCAGCGTTCCTGCCCAGTGAGCCCTGTGCCCCCACTTACTCTCCGTGCAGCCCCCTCTCGGCCCCCCTTTTTTCTTTGCTCCTCTTTCCCTCCTTATCCCGCAGCCTCCCAGCCACCCACCTCTGGGGAGGTCTGTCCCTTTTACCCCTTTCCTTCTGCCCTCCCATTTCCCCAAGGTGGTGCTCGCGGCAGTGGCGCAAAATGGCGCTGCTCTGGAGCGCTTTCTTTGGAAGCATTGCCGGAGAAGGAAATGGGTGGAATTTGGTGGGACCACACTGGTCATAGCGCTTCTCTAGGCGATTGATTGCGTGGCACAGCCCGCCCCCTTGTTATGTGTGACGTCGCCACAGTGTCGGTCTTGTATGACGGCTCAAAACATGCTTACCCCGGTCCCGATTGTATTCAGCGCGAGGCCAACTGGAGCATCGATGCAGAACCGCACTGCGTTGTAAAGCAGATGCTTCGTCGCGATGCAGCGACCCCAGGTTCGCAGGTAGCGGCACATGGGACAAGCTTTCTGAACAGTTGTAGCACAGTTGTTGCGCCGCAGGGTTGCAGAATCGTAGCACAGCAGCGCTTCGGCGAAACATGATTCTATGGCAGCAGCGCGCCAGACCAATGCACCAGCACTGCAGAAGCTTACAGCGATGTCACTGTAACATTGTAATTTGCGCTGACTCGTTGCCGCAGGAGCTTGCCGCGCCGGAGCTACGGCGCGACCGCGCTTTCACCCTGAAGGCGGTGGCCAGGCCCCCCGCTTCCGCCAGGAGGGAGGGGAAGGAGCACTACGCTTAAACTTTCCCACGCAGCAGCGCCAGGCGACAGTTTTGTTGTTTGTTACGACTGTCCGTCAGAAAGGCTGCCCCGTCTTGGGTTGTCCTCCGCCTCAGCTGGTCGCTCGAAGTGCGAGGGTTCAACTACTCAAGCCGTACTCACCATGCATATCCGCGCTGGGCGGCGCTTGTGAAGATTAAGAGCGTGAAGCTGAAATATAAAGGAACGCTTCCTCGTGCTACCAATAGCCACCAGAATTCAACCACCTTCCGTGGGACCCGATAGGAGGGCCCCAACTCGAGTCTTCCTTGCGATTGGCTCATAAGCGAGGCTCCCGCTCGAGACATCCTCATATTTCGGATAGGCGCCCAAACTCAAACCAATCGCTTTGCAAAGGTTCCAGGAAGGGAAAACGGACCATATCGGGGGTGACTGTTATTGGATTGCCATTTTTACGCAGAGAGGGTTTGTTATGTGTTGGGTCCAGCATACAAAAATTGAAGCACACAAGGTCTGGGTAATTATGGTGTTTGAACTGATGTCGCCAGGGCTTCTCTTTTGACTGAAGACAAGAATGGGCAGCGCGTGGGCACCGCGGTGGCACTGCGCCAGCAGGGCGACTGCAGCCGCCAGGACCCTCATGGGACAGATTCTGGATCCGTTGTTCGCCTTGTCCGAACCCCAAGGGAAGCGCTTCCAGCGAAAACCTCAAAGCGCGGCCAAGCGCGCTTGCACCTATCTGCGCAATGTGTGGACCGCCGAGCCTTGGCCTGGCCCTGCGCGCACTGCAGCAGAAAGCCTCGTGGCGTTCCGTGCCCCCTCTTCCTCTGATTGAGCCTGATTAAGATAAACGATGTTGCTGCTTTACGCCTGTGCAGTCGGGCGTTCGTCCAAGACGTCCAGCAGAAACTGCACTGACTCGAGTCCGAGCTCTGCGTGCAACCCTTTGCGAAGGGGCCTGCCATCGCAAGATAGTTTGAACAGGATCAATGAATACACTGGGTTGAATGTTTGCCTCCGCTCCCCATCTACGAGACGCGAGCCGATCCACGGTGGTGGGCCGTATCGAGTGGCTCGGTCGCGTCCCAGCGCCAGCAACGCTTCAAGTTGATTGCCCTTTGCAGGCGCGATCGCTCAGAGACTGCTCAGAATTGGAGCCTTAAATCCGTCGTGGTTTGAGGGCAGGAGGGTACAGCAGTCTCGCGGCGACAGCTTGGTGGCTTTGGCCGTTCGGGGCCTCGTGGCAGCATCGTGCCAGCGCTTCTTCACGCGTTGCGTGCCCGCCCGTGTGAGCGGCGGGGCGGGGGTCGGCCGTCCACACCGACGGGGGTTGACGTCACCTCTTCGCGGTTGCACTGCCCAGATTTCCGTTCCGAGTGCCCAGTGTCGTGCGGTGCCGTTTGGTTCTCGTCAGCCCAGAGTGCGGTTCTGGATCGCAATTATGGTACTCGCGGGCTAACTACACGCCGCAGGTACGGAAGATGTACCCTCACGGGGGATTCGGTCGAAGGGGACGGGTAGCGAGGATTCGGGATATACGTGTTGAATGGCACGCGAGCAGGCAAGAGCGAACAGTTTGAAGAAACTTCTGTGTGATCTTCCCTGTTCGGTGGTCATGGCACTTTTCCATGAAAGTGCCCCTCCCTGGGCTTACACGTTTTTACCTAAAACAAAAAATGTGGGGTCACCAAACTGCGCAGTTGGGCCCTGAACTACAACAACAATGGCTCCTGCATGATACATCCTCATAATGTATTGAGAAATCGCGCTCTCGTAAGGAACTTCATCATAATCTATGCAGGGGTCGCGATTTCGCGTGGGACTTTCTCGCAATTTATTCAAGCGCCGTGCCCTCGGTGCTCTATTTTCACTCTCGCTCTAGTTTTTCTCGCGATTCACTTCGGAATCGCGCTATCGCTCGAGTTCTCTTCGCGACTCATGCACTACTCATGCTTCAGCAAACCGCCTGCTCGGCCTGGCCGCTTGTGCCCGCCTTCCCGGCCCGCCCGTGGGGGTCTATCCGCCCGATCAGCTCGTCTGGATCTGCCACGTTTTTTCTGATCCCAGCCCCGCTCTTGCTAACCCCGTGTCCCATCTTTTTTCCCCCCCTCTTTCTCCATTTTTTCCCTCCGTCCCATCTTCCCGTGTTTTAGTGGCTACACCAATTACGCGTGGCAGGTAAAGAAGATTTGCGCGCAAGGGGGTACGGTCTAAGACGAAGAGGGTGGGTATCGAGGGTCTGAGATATACGTGTTGAATGGCACGCGAGCAGGTAAGAGCGAACCGTCTTAACATAATTGTTGTTGCTGTTGCTGCTGCTATGGCTGCTCCTGCTGATTTCTCTCGTGTGTCATCCTTCTCTCTCTCCCTTCCATCGGCCCTGCCTTCCCATGTTTTCGTTGTTGTTGCTGTAGTTGGTGAACTCGCGCTTCTGAGTAATATCTATCGTTGACCCCCACCAGCGCACATTGTGTTTTTCTAGTTGAAGCGCCCCTTCCGGAGGTAGCACTTTGTTTTTGCTAGGGAAAGCCTTGAGGCTCAAACTTGTCTTCAACACCGGCTCCCGCCTTATCTTTTCTTACAATGTATGCCAACATCGCGCCCTCGTGCGGGACGATCTCACGATGTATGCAGGAGTCGCGCTCTCGCGTGGGGTTTCTTTACAATTTATTTACACGCCGCTCACTGGACACTCAGGAATCACGCGCTCGCTTGTCCCGCGATATACTTGGGAGTCGCGCTATCACTCGAGACTTCTTTGCGATTCTTGCAGGACCCACGCTTCAGCAAGCCGCCTGCTCAACCTGGCCGCCTGGGCCCTCCTTCCCGACCCGCTCGTTAGGGTATGCCCGCCCGGTCTGCCCGCCTGGTTCTACAACGTGTTTTCTGGTCCTAGTCCCCCTTCTGCTAATCACTCCCGTGCTCCATCCTTCTCTCTCCCCCTTCTGTCCTGGCTTCCCCTGCCTTAGGGGCTGCACTAAATGCGCGTGGCAGGCAAGGAAGATATACCCCCGAGGGCGTACGATCGAAAACGAAGAGGGCGGGTACCGAGAGTTTGTGATATACGTGTTGGATGGCACGCGAGCAGATAGTAGCGAGCAGTCTTAAACTGAGTGTTGTTGTTGATGTTGTTGTTGACTTCTCGTTACTGAAGAGCAATGATTGTTAATCCCCCCTCCAGTGACATTTTTTTTGTCAATTGAAGTGCTTCCCCCAGGGTTCGCACCCTGTCTTTTTTTTGTAGTAAAGGAAAGTCACTCGGCTCAAACTGCGCGCTGGCTTTCGGACTACAACAGCAACGGCTCCCGTCTGAGACTTCCTCACAATGTATTCCCAAATCGCGCTCTCGCAATTTTTTCAGGCGCCGCGCCCTCGACATTCAGGAGTCACGCTCTCGCTGCGGATTTCCCACGATTGATTTGGGAATCGAGCTGTCGCTCGAGACTATCTCGCGATTCACGCAGGACGCACGCTTCAGCAACCCGCCTGCTTGACCTGGCCGCCTGGGCCCTCCTTCCCGACCCGCCTGGTAGGGTCTACCAGCCCGATCTGCCTTTCTGGTTCTGCCACGTGTTTTCTGCTCCTAGCCCGTGCTCTATCCTCCTCCCTCCCCCTTGTCCTTCCTTCCATCCGTCCTCTCTTCCCCTGCCTCAGGGGCCGCGCGAAATACACGTTGCAGGTAAGAAAGACATACCGATATGACCACCCTAAGGGTGATAATGAAGTTGGGGGTGGGAGGAAGGGGGAGGCGGTCGATTTGCGATGACTCCCACCTGCCGCCACCAGAGAGTGCGCGGGGAAATCAATACCATCTACATCCGCTTGCTTCTATCTTACTAATCAAGATATCTTCCCATATTTCTATAATTACACCAATATTTCTATATATCTGTCCATCGAGTCGGCACATCACTCAGTCTATATATGTATATATGTATATATATATATATATGGTCAGCCCCCCCCCCAGCACCCCGTGTGCACCCATCGCTCTCTTTCCGTTGCTCCTCCTCCTCCTCCTCCTCCTCCTCCTCCTCCTCCTCCTCATCCTACTCCTTTCCTCCTCCAAATATGAAAACGAAGAGGAAGAGGATGAGGAGGAGGAGGAGGAGGACCAGGAGGTTGAGGATTAGGATGAGGAGGAAGCCATGCTATTCACATTTTTTTTGTTTTTTGGTCAGGGAAGCCACGAAACCTTGCTATTCACAGTTTTTTTTGGTTTTTTTGGTTTTCAGAAGCTCCACAAACTAGGCCAGGAGGTCTTATGGACGGCTGAAAACCAAAAAAACATGTGAATAGCAGCGTTTGGTGGCCACGATCCCACCAAACGCTGCTATTCACATGTTTTTTTGGTTTTTTCGGTCTAGGAAGCCACCAGACGCTGCTATTCACATTTTTTTTTTTTTTTTTGGTTTTCAGAGGCTCCGCAAGCCCCCGCGGTCCCCTTCTGGCCAAGCTTGTGGAGCTTCTGAAAACCAAAAAAACAAAAAAAACATGTGAATAGCAAGGTTTCGTGGCTTCCCTGACCAAAAAAACCAAAAAAACATGTGAATAGCATGGTTTGGTGGGCAGTGGTGCTTTGCAATAGAATTTCTTTGTGCGGCTTTCCAATAGAATCCCTTTGTGGCGCTTTCCAAAGGATTCCTTTTGTGAGGCTTTCCAATAGAATTCCCTTGTGATGCTTTCCGAAGGATTCCTTTTGTGAGGCTTTCCAATAGAATCCCTTTGTGATGCTTTCCAAAGGATTCCTTTTGTGAGGCTTTCCAATAGAATTCCTTCTCCTCCTCCTCCTCCTCCTCCTCCTCCTCCTCCTCCTCCTCCTCCTTCTCCTCCTCCTCTCACTCCTCCTCCGTCTGTTCTTCCTCTTCCTGCGCGCAAGTGCGCGCTGGCGAAGCGCGCGATAGCGCCCGCGCGCAGCTGAAGATGATGATGTTCAGCTCACTTCACTACGATCGCAAACAATATGCGGATCCGCGCACATTTCGCCTGGGCATTGCCATATCATTCGCCCGACATATCGCAACGCGGGTGGCATCTATATGAAGAGGGGCAATGTGAACACACCTCTGGTCTCAAGAACTAACTCGGCCCAAGCGAAATAGACAACAAGCGCAAACGCGCGCCGTACGCCTGGCCACTCTCACTCCGAACGCCAAGCCTGTCGCCACTAGATCACTCCGCCTGGCCACCTGGCTGCTCCTGCGCGCCGATCTCCAAGCGGGCTCGGCTGCGTCAGCGAGAGAGCTCACTGAGCGTGGTCCTTGGCCCACGCGTCGCGGAGCATCTGGCCGGTAGCGAGCCAGAGATCGCTGCCGCGGTTCCAGTACGTCCACTGGAAGGAGCGCACCTTGCATAGGCCAGAGAGCGAGCAGCAACTGCGCATGTCGCGCTGGGCCGCCTCTCCAAACCTCAGCGCATGCCACCCGCCAACCTTTCCCGCGCCGGGCAACACCTCCCACCCCCCTGGGCGGCGTTCAGCTGCACTGAAGATTGAGGAGACAGCGCCTACGCAAACAAACGCGTTGCACGTCGTTCATCTGGCCTGCCTTGTTGCGGAGAAGGACAGACCCCACCGTCTTCGCAATGCCCTTGCCGACCGCCTTGCGCAGGTCGCCCCACGCGCGGTCGATCACCTGGGTGCCGCACTTCACCCACAAGCGCTTCGTCCCGCTGGGCTTGCTCTGGTCAGGGACGTCGTGGTAGCGGATCTTCGTGAATGCCGGCTTCAGCCACACCCACTTCCCGCCAACCCGCACCCTTTTCTTCTTGTGCACGACCCAGTCGTGCAAGACGCCATCGACTTTCATCTTGTAGGACCTCGCCCCGTCCGTGTGGAGGATGACGCGGCGGTGCTTTAGCCACTTGGACGCCATGGGCGCCCAATCCCTCTTCCGAATCGGGCCAGGGCCAGGCGCCCTACGCTTGGCCTTCTCTGGCTTCAACCTGAAGAGGACCAAGGACCTGGGGTGCCCCCGCTGCGCGATGCCGCCCCACTGCTCCCAGATGATGGGCTTCTGCGTGCGGGGGCCAGCGTTCGGGTCCTCGCCCTTCGCCACGTCGACCTCGTCCGCCTCCACGTCCGCCACTCGAGCGCGTTGCCGTCCTGGTCATGGCCAAAGGAGATGTTCCTCTCGTGGGAGTTGACGTACTTGGCGCGGGCTGCATACAGCGCAGAGTAAATGCCCTCTGTCATCTTGTGGCTGTTCTTCAACAAGAGGCGGGCGGACGTCTGCGAGCACTGGGCCACGGCGCAGAACAGCGCGGCGGCCTGGTCCGCCAAGCGCCCCCCCGACGACCCCGTGCCGCATTTGAAGATAGGGTGGAAGGCGTGCGGCATGAGGAAGCGTCGGCAGCAGTCGCTCGAGCATTTGTGGGTCCACCCGCCCTTCTTCTTGCCATGGTCCTTCAAGGGGCCCAGCTTGCCGATCTGGCAGTAGGGGCACTTCGCGCCCTTCCACTCAGGCAAGACCTTGTCCTTCTTCAAGCGGTCGATCACCTGCTTGGTCGTCGCGTTCACGAAGTCCTTCAAGCACCGAGCCCATGCTGCCCTGTCGAGGCGCGACCTGACCGAGGAAGACCCGTGGCGCGTGTATGGGACGTTCTTCGGTTTGCGCAGGAGTGAGCTCTTCTTCGCCTTCTTCATGGGCACGGGCCGCATGGCCATGCGAGCCTTTCCGCGCTTGGCGACTGGCCATGGCTTACCCATGGGCGACGCGCGCGGGGTGGCGGCCGCCTGGCTGCCGACGGGGCTGGCGGGCGGGCTCGGTGGCTTTCTCACACTTGAGCCAAGAACGACAGGGTTCGAATCGACCGAGTGGTGGCAGTGGAAGACGGCAGGTTGAAGACTACACGTGCGATCGCCCACAGAACCCGCTGAGGATGATGCTGTTTCGCACAGTTCACAACCGTCGTAAACAATATGCGTATCCGCGCACATTTCGCATGGGCATTCCTATGTCACTCGCCCAACATATCGCAACGCGGAAGGCATCTACATCTGGAAAGCGAACAAGCATATACATCAATGCATTCATATCAGCTCGCTCCAGCCGTCATAAACAACATGCGTCGCCGCGCACCTTTCGCCTGTGCGTTCCCGCGTCACTTGCCAGGCCAGCTACCGCTGGATCAGTCCGTCTGGTCACCCGGAAGCTGGCTCGCGCCGCCAACGCGCTCCGCCTCGATGTCATCGAGGAGCGTCTCCATTTCGGCATCCAAGTCGACGCCATCGTCGTCCACCACGAGGGTCTCGCCGTGTGCCTGCGCCACAATGGATGCGAAAATCGCCTGCTGCTCCTGGATGTCCACGGGGGAGAGCGGCCCGCCGCAGGCCAGACCCGTCTTCCTGGTCTGGGACGGGGTGCTGGGGGGGGGGCTGAGCTATATATATATATATATATATATATATATATATATATATATATATTTATTCATCAATCAATCGATCTATCGAGTCGATCCATCAACCAGTCTATCTAACCACCTACTTATATGGGCAACCATCGGGTCAACCATCGGGGCAACCATCGGGACAACCATCGGCACAACCACCAGGACAATCATCGGGACAACCATCGGGACAACCATCGGCACAACCATCGGGACAGGCGTCTGGACAACCATCGGGACAACCGTCGGGACAACCATCGGGACAACAACCGGGACAATCATCGGGACAACCATCGGGACAACCATCGGGACAACCATCGGCACAACGATCGGGACAACAATCGGGACAACAATCGGAACAACCATCGGGACAACCATCGGGACAACAATCGGGACAACCATCGGGAGGCCCGCCCGGCCGGGGGGGAAGGGCGGCCTTTTGGGCTCCACGTGGCCTCTAACAGTGCAGGAATTCGTGCAGCTTCGCCTCGCCCGCGCGCGCGACACGAACCGAAACCGAAACCGATTTCGTGGTTGGGGTCACGTCCATCCACAACCCCCAAACCTCCGACTCCAAGGGTGTACGGTCGAGGACGAAGAGGGCGGGTATCGAGGGTTCGGGATATTTGTGTTGAGTGGCACGCAAGCAGATGAGAACGAACAGCCCTAAAATGATTGTTGTTTTTGTGGGTGGTGTTGGTGTTGTGGTTGTGGTGGAGGTTGTTGTTGTTGGCGAGGCCAGGGACCTGGTACCCTGGGTGCAGGGTGCCAGAGACCCGTCCCTGCCTTGTTGTTGTTGCTGTTGTTGTTATTGTTGCTGCTGCTGTTGTTGTTGTTGTTGTGGTTGTTGTCTTTGCTGCTGTTGCTGCTGCTGTTGTTGCTGCTGTTGAATATTCATCTCTAGCAACTATTTCTTGCTGGCCTCCAGAAACGGTTACGCGCGCTCTCGCCCCGACGCCGGATGCAACTCCTGTGAAACCGAGGCTCCCGCTCGAGCGCGGGCTTGATTGTAAATGTGGGCCTTCGGAGCCCGAACTCAGGAACAGCGCTCTCGCTCGAGACATCCTGACAGGTGAGTCAAGTCGGCGGGGGCCCAGCCACGACGACGAGAGCTCCTGTTCGATACGTCCTCGCGATTTACTCCGAGAGCCAATTCGCCAGGAAGGCCCCCGGACTCAGGAACAGCGCTCGCGTTTTAGAATTCCTCGTAATTCTTTCGAGTTGTGGGAAGCCCAACTACGACGACACGGTCTCCCGCTTGATACTTCCTCACGATTTGCTCCGAGAGGCCCTGGCCAGAGAGGCCCCCGAACTCAGGAACGGAGCTTTCGCTGGAGTCGAGTCAAGTCCGGTCGAGGGGCCCATGGAGGCACCTCGCTCCGCAAGCGGAGCCGGAGGGCGTGAGACACTACGGCAACAAAACGCGCATGCAAGAGAAACGTAGTGGACAGGGCAGCAATAAATTATACATAGTAGTATACATCAGTCGCTCTTCATGAAATCTAGAAAATGCTTTTCCATCCGCTTCCAAGGGAAAGGCTCCTGGCTGCGAATCGCATTCATTAAATTCGTGCCGTGCTCTTGTCGCAGAAATGAATCGACGGCATCTGTCCATCTTCGGCGTGGCCGCCCTCGGCGTCTGATGCCGTCCGGACGCCACCGTAGAACTTGCGCCAGCCATTCTCGCGAGCCGCCGGTGGCGAGTCGCGCCACGAGGCGCCACATTGAGCGATCCAACACGACAAGCCAGTTCGACACAAGAAAAATCTTCAAAGCAACGGTCACTTTCTGCTTGGTGCGTCGCCCCGCTTCCTCCCAACTTTCGTGGGAAAGCTTGCTGAGACCAACTATCCGGCGGAGCATTTTTGAGCGCGTCGATACAACTCGCGCCCGCTGCTGTGCTGTCATGGCTGTTGTCGAAAGACCGTAAACAGCCGTGGGCGTAGCAATCGCGTCGAAAAGCTTCAAACGAAGGCGCAAAGATATAGATCTGTTCAAAAGTACTGCCTTCTGGGAATGGAACTTCCCCCATGCGCACTCCATGCGGTAGTTCACATTGCACTCTGACCTATTGCGCAAGTCGCCCCCGAATTTCTTACCTAAATACTTGTGAAACACCTGGGACGTCATAACCGGCAACTGGCAATCGGCAAGCTGCAGAATGGTGGGCTCTGCGGCATTGGAAACAGCAACGTCGTTAGTAAATATTTGCGTTTTGTCTGCATTCAATGACAGGCCGCATGCTGACAATTCTTCCGAAAGGATGTCCAGCATGCGACAAACCTCTGCTGCAGAACGAGCATATAGTAAAATGTCGTCGGCGTACCGTATATTGCTAAGCAAGCTGACGCCTCCAACGTCGAAGCCGCACTGCCGAGCACGCAGCTTGAACTTCCGAATTGCGTGCTCCAAGCCGGCGTTAAAGAGCAATGAAGACAAAACGTCTCCTTGCTTGACGCCGCGCGTAATGTCGAACGCTTCACTTCCATTGACGCTGCCCCATTGGGCACTGTAGATGTCTGACAAGAGACGCACAGATTCTACATGAACTCCCTGCTCCGACAATGCCTGGAAAAGCACGTGGTGTTCCAGCCTGTCCAACGCTTTCGCGAGGTCTATGCTAGCGATCCACAGTGGGAGTTGCCACTCCCAAGCTTTCGTGGACAGATCCTCCAGAACAACAAAAGCGTCGTCCACGGAGCGGCCTGGACGGAATCCTACCTGGTCATGTGTTTGTTCTTTCTCTAGATCAGGCTGCAAGCGTGCAAACAGTAATCGTGCAAAAATCTTATATGTGATGCGTAAAATGGCTATGGGGCGCCAGTTTTTTACATCATGTAATTCAGTCTAGTTGGTGGAGGCCCAGCTGCGATGACAAGGGCTCCCGTTCGATGCTTCCTCACGATTTACTCCGAGAGGCCCTGGCCAGAGAGGCCCCCGAACTCAGGAACGGTGCTCTCGCTCGAGACTTCCTCGTAAATCAGTCGAATTGGTGGAGGCCCAGCCACCATGACACCATGACAAAAGGTCCCGCTCGATGTTTCCTCACGAATGATTCCGAGAGGCCCTGATTCGGGAGGCCCCCGAATTCAGGAACGGCGTTTTCGCTCAAAATTTCAATTCATTTCAGTGTGTGGACAACAAGGAAGATGTTTCTCCCCAAAGGGCGTGCGCTCGAAAACGAAGGGGGGGGGTATCGAGGTTTGGTGTTGTTGTTGCTGCTGCTGTTGTTGTTGACGTTGTTGTTGTTGTCGTCGTCGTCGTCGTCGTCGTCGTCGTCGTCGTTGTTCTTATTGTTGCGGCTGTTGCTGATGCTGTTGTGGTTGTTGATGTTGTTGTTGTCGTTGATGTCGGTGTATTATCGGTATGGTTGTTGTTTTTTTTTATGTTGCTGGTGTCGCCTTCGTTGTTGGTGTTGTTGTTGTTGAGTTCCCATTTTGAAGGGATTATTATTGTTGATCCTCCCCGCCCGGTGACCATTGTGTTTTTTCAGGTAGAGTGCTTCTCCTCAGGCTCGCACCTTGTGTTCTTATCCATGAACGTGGGGTGTCACCAGACTGTGTTGTGGGCTCCATGTTTACAACAACAGCGGCTTCCGCTTGATACGTCCTCGCAATTTCTTGAAGTCGCGAGCTCGCGCGGGACTTCCACACAACTTCTGCAGAAATCGCGCTCTCGCGAGGGACAATGTGTTCAAACGCCGCCCCCTCGACACTTAGGACTCACGCTCTCATTTTGCACTTCCTCACGATGTACATGGGGATCGCTCGAGGCCTCCTCGCGGTTCATGCAGGACAGACGCTTCGGCAAGTGTTGACGCTTCGCGTATCCCCACCAGTCCGTACCCCCTCTGGCTCAAGCCATGTCGGCTCGAGCCCGCCCCTGACTCAGGTCCGCGCGCGCTCGGGCCTGCGCGCGATGGAGACACCGGCCGCTCGGCGCCGCCGGCAGAGGGCCGCGGCCGCCGCTCGCGCCGCCGGCCCCTCCGCTGCCAGCGCCGCGGCCGCGCTCTGCCGCGGGCCTTGGCGCAGGGTGGGCCCGCTGCGGCCTCTGCCGTGGCCGCTGCCGCGGACGCCGTCGCGCGGGCCGCCGCGGCCGCTGGCGCCGCCGGCGCCGCGAGCGCCGTGGCCGTGGCCGCGGCCGCTGGCGCCGCGGTCGCCGCCGGTGCCGTCGGTGCCGTGGCCACCGCCGGCGCCGCGGCGCCGCCGGCGCTGCGGCGGCCGCGGGCGCCTCTGGTGCTGCTGGCGCCGCTGCTGCTGCCGCTGGCGCGGTGCGCGCTGCGGCCACCGCCGCGCCGCTGGCGCCGCCGGCGCCGCGTGCGCCAGGGACCGCGCGGGCGCCGCCGCGGTCGCTGCCGGCGCCTGGCGCGCCGCTAGCTGGCGCTGCCGCCGAGGCCGCCGCCGCGGCGGCCGCCGCAGGCCTGTGGGCCGCGGCGGCCGCCCTCTCCCGCGCGGCGGCCGCCGCCGCCGCTGCGGAGACGGTGCCGGGCGGGCTGACTGGCCCGGCGCTGGGCTGCCAGCCCTGCGGCCAGCCATGCGGCCAGCCCGACTCCCAGCCCCGCGGCCAGCCCCACGGCCTACCACGCGGCCAGCCCCACTGCCAGCCCCACGGCCAGCCCCACGGCCAGCCCGACGGCCAGCCCGACGGCCAGCCCGACTGCCAGCCCTACGGCCAGCCCCGCGGCAAGCCCGACGGCCAGCCCCGCGGCATTCCCGGCAGTCAGCCCCGCGGTCAGCCCGACTGCCAGCCCCGCTGCCAGCCCGACGGCCAGCCCGACGGCCAGCCCCGCGGCCAGCCCGACTGCCAGCCTGACGGCCATCCTCCTGTCGACACTCTCCTGGAACCGCCTGGCTTCGGCGGCTGTCCAACAAAGCTGCCCGGCGGCGTGACCGCGACGCAGACCCAGCGCGCCGACGGGTGGGCTGGCGCCCCGCCTACGCAGGGCTTTTCCCCTGAGACTGACGTTTCTCCTCCCTCCCTGCCCATGATTCCTCGAGATGCGACGCTTAGTCGCCGACGCCGGGAAGATTGCGAAATGAGTCGCCTCCACCGGGAAAAACGCGAAGACAGTCGCGAATCGCAGGAGGAGGGGCAGGAAGAAGTCAGGGAGAACCTTGCCGACCGTCCCACACAACCCACTGGCAACGCGACTTCTTGGCATGCCCAGCCGCCTCGGATTCCAACGGACTCTGCGACGGTCAGTCGCCGCCGCGGGGAAGAATGCGATGATCGCGAGTCGCAGGGTGAGGGGCAGGGAGAAGACAGGGAAGACTTCGCCGATCGTCCAACGCAACCCGCTGGCAAACCGACCCCTGGGAACACCCAGCCGCCTCGGGTTCCAACAGACTCTGCGACGGTCGTTCACCTACACCGGGAAGATTGCGAAATGGGTCGCGAGCCACAGGAGAATGGGCAGGGAGAAGACAGAGGACCTTGCCGAGCGTCCAACACAACCCACTGGCAACGCGACCTCTGGGAACACCCAGCCGCCTCGGATTCCAGCATAGCCTCTGCGACGTTCAGTCGTTCCCACCGGGAGCAGTGCGAAGATAGTCGCGAGTCGCAGGGTGCGGGGCAGGGAGAAGACAGAGAGGACCTTGCTGACCGTCCAACACAACCCACTGGCAACACGACCCCTGGGAAGACCCAGCCGCCACGAATTTCAAGGGCTTCTGCGATGGTTAGTCACCTGCGCCGGGAAGAGCGCGACATGGGTCGCGAGTCGCAGGGGAACAGGGCAGGGAGGAGACAGAGAGGACCTTGCCGACCGTCCGACACAACCCACTGGCGACACGACCCTTGCGAACACCCAGCCGCTTCGGATTCCAATTGACTCTGCGACGGTCAGTCCGCTCCACTGGGGGGAGTGTGAAGATAGTCGCGAGTCGCAGGAGGAAGGGGGCACCGCTCCCGACGCCCAACCTGACGCCCTACCCAACGCTCTACCTGAGGCCTTGCCCGACGCCCAATCCCACGGCCAGCTCTTCGGCCAGCCCGACGGCCAACCATGGCCTGCCCGACAGTGAAGCCACCCTCCAGACGGCACTGGGAAGTTCCATTGCGCCCGCACGTCAGCGTTCCCCTAGCGAGCGGGACAGCGAAGCCATTCGTCAGCTGGTTTCGAGGAGCCCTTGCGCCCCCATTCGTCCTCCCTCCCCTGCCCTGCCGGCGACTCGATCCAGACGGGCGCCTCGACTAGCAACTAGCAGCCACGGGGCAACCCCTGCATCCCTGCAAAGCTCGCCAGACCCCCCCCTCTCGGGCGGGGACGTGAGCTCGACCGCCGAGACGGGCCGGCAGCCCAACCGGGGGGCGTCCTCGACGCGTCGGGCGGGAAGTGGGTGGATGCCCAGGCTGTTCACCGATCGCCGGCATCCAGGACCGCGGGGCTCCCACACTGGAAGGCCGGTGAATAAAGCCCGGGCCCGCGACTCCCAGTGGAAACCCCACGGAGTGTCACCAAACGAGACGATCAGGTACCTTCAGGTCACCCTGGGTGCGTCGTTCACAGCCCGTCTGGCGCACCTTTGCCGAGCATCACGCCGCCCCTGGCACCGCGCGCGCTTTCGACCCGCGTCGGCGCGATCAGCGAACCTGCGTCGCCTTCCGGACCTCACTTCGCAGCCGCAGCTGCAATGCTCGGGCCATGAGCGATTGGGCCTGGGTGTTGATTGGGCGCAACTGCGTGGGCAGCGCCTGGGACGCCACGTCGGCGCGAACACGGAGCGCCAGGCACCCTTGCGAGATCGTCGGATCTCGTGGGCGCCGACACTGACATTTCGCTGTAGGGTGGGGGTGTTCTCGTGCGAGGTCGGGCCTTTGACGTTGGAGGCGCGGCCGTCTGCCTCCACCCCCGCGTCGACGGCGTCTGCGCGCTGTCGGCGCCCTGCCAGAATCAGGGCGCCTGGCGTGCGCGTCAGTGTGCGCAGGGTTATGGTAAGCTCCCCCCCTCCTCTCACACCGTGTGCCTGGCGTGCACTTCCTTTCCTCTCCTCCTGCCTCCTCCTCCTTCCCTGCCCATGATTCCTCGAGATGCGACGGTTGGTCGCCCGCGCCGGGAAGATTGCGAAATGGGTCGCCCCCGGCGGGAAGAGCGCGAGGATAGTCGCGAATCACCGGAGGAGGGACAGGAAGAATACAGGAAGGACCTTGCCGACCGTCCAACACAACCCGCGGCAGCGCGACCTCTTGGCGCACCCGGCCGCCTCGGATTCCAACGGACTCTGCGACGGTCAGTCGCCGCCGCCGGGAAGAATGCGATGATAGGCGCGAGTCGCAGGGTGAGGGGCAGGGGGGATGCGGAGAGGATTTTGCCGACCGCCCAACGCATGCTGCTGGCAACGCGACCCCTGGGAACACCCGCCCGCCCCTGATTCCAACAGACTCTGCGATGGTCGTTCACCTACGCCGGGAAGATTGCGGAATGGGTCGCGAGCCACAGGAGAAGGAGCAGGGAGAAGACAGTGAGGACCTCGCCGGCCGCCCAACACAACCCACTGGCAACGCGACCTCAGGGAACACCCGGCCGCCTCGGATTCCAACAGATTCTGCGACGGTCAGTCGCTTCCACCGGGAAGAGTGCGAAGGCAGTCGCGAGTCGCAGGGTGAGGGGCAGGGAGAGGACAGAGAGGACTTTGCTGGCCGTCCAACACAACCCACTGGCAACCTGACCCTTGGGAAGACCCCGCCGCCACGAATTTCAAGGGCTTCTGCGATGGTTAGTCACCTACGCCGGGAAGAGTGCGAAATGGGTCGCGAGTCGCAGGAGAAGGGGCAGGGAGGAGACAGAGAGGACCTTGCCGACCGTCCAACACAACCCACTGGCGACACGACCCTCGGGAACACCCATCCGCCTCGGATTCCAACAGACTCTGCGACGGTCAGTCGCCTCCACTGGGAAGAGCGTGAAGATAGTCGCGGGTCGCAGGAGGACGGGGGGCCCTCCGCTGAGGAGGAGCTTAGTTGGCGCAGCCAGGGTCGGCATAGCAAGGGTTGGCACAGTCATGGTTGGCATAGTCAGCGCGTTCGGACATGGCGCAGCCACGATTGGCATAGTCAGCAACAACTGCTCGAGTAAATGTTATACCGTTCTCCTCCTCTCCTCTCACACCGTGTGCCTGGCGTGCACTTCCTTTCCTCCCCTCCTGCATCCGAATGCTGCAGCGGGTAGCTGCCGCGCCGGGGTGCCTACCGTGCCTGGCGTGCACTTCCCCTCCTCTCCTTTCTTTCACCGGGTTTATCCCACGCGGCTGAGGCTGCCGCCAATACCGCTGTCTGATGGTGCTCTGACAGCCTGAATTCCATGCGAGGCTCACACTGGGAATGGGCGGTCAGGTGGCCCCTGGCCTGCTCCTGGCTGAGGGTTCTGTGGGGTCTCGCTGCGACTTCCATGCATGGATCACACTGGGAATGGGCGGTCAGGTGGCCCCTGGTCTGCTCCTGGCCGGTGTCGGCCTCCACTGGTGACCGAAAGTGTTGGGTGGGGTCTCGCGCGCTGCCGACCTCCTCGGTGCTAGGACTTCGGCATGTGTGGCTCGGTGCGCCCGTCGGGTGCTTTCTCCTGCAAGGACTTCGCTTTCGACATGTGCCACTGCTCTACAAACAAGAGGTGCTGCCGTTTGCAGTCCTATCTGTGACGAGGTTGCCCCTCTTCACTCTTGCGCTGACACGATGCAGTTGTGTCGCCTGCGGCGCGGACACCGTCCGGGTGTGCCTGTCGGTCCTGCTCGTCTCTGACGGTGCCTTGTGCCGACTCACACCGAGCGATTGACCTCTGCGCGTTTATGGTCGCGCCGCCGCCACATTTTCGCTGCGGTTACTTGTTGGTCGCCACCGGGGGATCTCCACGCCATCGGGTTGGGAGTTTCGTTTCTGGCTCTTCTTCTGAGTGGCTGCTCGCGCGCTCGTTTCGCTTGCCTCTCTTTTCTTGCTGCCTGGTCGCGGCCCTACTAGTGTCCGGGCGGCTTTCGACCTGCTTCGCGAGCCCGCAGACCAAAAAGTATCCCCACCAGCAGAGCGCACTGGACTACAGCCCCCCACTGCTGGCCCAGCGTCGTCCGGTGTCGGCCCCTTCGCGGCACCTGGCGCGGCCTCCTCGCCCTTGGGGACCCGGCCCCCAGGCGCCGTCAATACCGGGTAGACTGGCCCCGCTGGGGCTGGACACGACGTGCCTTGCGGCCCTGGCCGTTGCTGTAGTTGTTTTCGCTCTGGCCTTTGCTCGGACCTGGCCACGGCCTGGTTCGCTGTCCCTGGCACTGGCCCCCCTGACCTTCCCCCCACCTGGCCGCTGCGCGTTGCAGCCCCCCGCTGCTGGCCCAGTGTCGTCCGGAGTCGGCCCCAGCACGGCACCTGGCTCGGCCTCCCCGCCCTGGGGGACCCGGCCCTCAGGCGCCGTCGATGCCGGGTGCGCAGTCCTTGCTGGGGCGGGGCGCGACGTGCCTTATAAGGCCCTGGCCGTTGTTGTAGTTGTTTTCACCCTGGCCATTGCCCGGACCTTGCCACGGCCTGGCTCGGTTTCCCTGGTCCGGCCCTTTCGCTTAGATGGGTGCGGCCTTATAAGTAGTTATAGGTTAGGTAAGTGGTTCTATTTTAGGAGAGGCTTGGATGAGTTAGGATTGGTTAGGAGGCCTAATAGGTTTTTTTTTTTATAGGAATGCCGATAGTGATAGTGCCCCATAGCCACCCCTGTGTTTCACTATAGGATCTATAGGAGCTTACAGTGTCCTATCATCAGCAACATTTGGAATCCCTAAACTTATGTATTTTTCACTATTGTTAGTATTTTTTATGTTTTTTTCACTTTTTTTCTATGTTTCACTATTTTCACTTTTTATCATTATTTATCACTTTCACTATTTTTCAATATTATCAATAGTTTCATTATTGTTTACGTTTTCTTTATTTTTCAAAATTCAGACATTGAAGCAAGTCTGACCGACGCCAGAACGTTGTGCTCCAAGGGAGAAGAGGGAGAAGGAGGAGTGAGGAGGAGGTGTTCACCTCCTCCTCCTCCTCCTCCTCTTCCTCGTCCCCCTCCTCCTCCTCCTCCTCCTCCTCCTCCTCCTCCCCTCCTCCTCCCCTCTTCCTCTTGGTGCTGGCACCCTGGGCCTCGGCGCCCCCAAATCCGAAGCTCCGAAACTCCTCCCATTCCTCTTCCTCCTCCTATTCCTCCCCCTTCTCCTCCTCCTACCCTCCTCCTCTATCCCTCTTTCCCCTCCTCCTCCCCCTCCTCCTCCTCCCCCCTCCTCCTTCTCCTCCTCCTACCTCTCCTCCTCTATCATCTTTCCCCTCCTCCTCCTCCCCCTCCTCCTTCTCCCCCTCCTCCTCCCCCTCGTCCTCCCTCTCCCCCTCTTCCTCTTCCCCCCCCCCTCCTCCTCTATCCTCTTGCCGCTCCTCCTCCTCCCCCTCCTCCTCCTCCTCCCCCTCCCCCCACCCCTCCTCCTCCCCCATCCCCCTCCTCCCCTTCCCATTGGCAGCAGGCTGGATGTTAGCTGGATGTTGTCTGGGTGTTGTTGTCATGTTGTTGTTTGTTGTTATTGTTGTTTTATGTTGTTTTTGTGTTGTTTTTTGTTGTTTGTGTGTTGTCTTGTAGGGCGGGCGCCAGGCAACACCAGACAACACAAGAACAACGCAAACACAACAAACAACAACAAAACACAACATGGTGTTTGTTTGTTGTTTGTGTGTTGTTTTATGTTGTGTTTTGTTGGTTTGGGTTGTTTTGTGTTGTTTGTTGTTGTCTGGTGTTGTCTTCTCTTTTTTCGTTTTTCGTTTTTTTTGTTTTTCCTCCCTCTTCTGATTACTGTTACTCCCCCACCGCCCTCCGTCACCTCCCTCATCCGTTTCCTCCTCCCTCCTCAGCGGGCCAACCGCTTTGCGTTCGCTTCCCTCCTGCCTCCCCATTCTGCTCCTCAGCGGCCCAACCGCTTTGCATGGGAGGAGGAAGAGGAGGAGGAGGAGGAGGAGGAGGAGGAGGAGGAGGAGGAGGAGGAGGAGGAGGGAGGAGGAGGAGGAGGAGGAGGAGGAGGAGGAGGAGTAGGAAGAGGAGGAAGAGGACGAGGAGGAGGAGGAGGAGGAGGAGGAGGAGGAGGAGGAGGCGGAGGGAGGAGGAGGAGGAGGAAGGAGGAGGCGGAGGAGGAGGAGGAGGAGGAGGAGGAGGAGGACAGGATAACGATTTCGTCGCAGCCGTTTTTGGCTTCAAGTTTTTTGAATTCGCCCAACCGAATTCGAGAATTCTTTAAATGGCTGCCTGGGATGCTCGCTGCGCCACGTGCGGCGCCCTCGGCCCAGCAGCCAACATGGACGTGATTAAATTCGAAAGTTCTGAAGCGGCCAAACCGCTGCATTGTACAACTTGCAATGTAAAAGCGGTCTGCCGCTGCGGAAAGTCAGGGGAGAAAGGAAGAGAAGCAAGCTGGTTTGTGATTTTTCCCAACCATCCTGTGGTGTTGGGTCCTCGTTTTGAAGAGACGGTGCCCGCGTCCTCTCCTCCTCCTCTTCCCCCTCCTCCCTCCTCCCCCTCCTTGCCTCTGCTCTCGGCACACCTCTCACGCGTTTCGTAGCCCCATAGGGAGCTCCACCGAAGGCCCCAGTGGGG
This sequence comes from Prorocentrum cordatum, assembly GCA_963575745.1. Lineage (NCBI taxonomy): Eukaryota > Dinophyceae > Prorocentrales > Prorocentraceae > Prorocentrum > Prorocentrum cordatum. Next base: position 233,361 of record CAUYUJ010017227.1, read on the forward strand.
GTGTTCGCATGCGGTTCCCCCACCCAGGGCAGCGTTTCGTGGCCCCATAGGGAGCTCCACCGAAGGCCCCAGTGGGGGTGTTCGCATGCGGTTCCCCCACCCAGGGCAGCGTTTCGTGGCCCCATAGGGAGCTCCACCGAAGGCCCCAGTGGGGGTGTTCGCATGCGGTTCCCCACCCAGGGCAGCGTTTCGTAGCCCCATAGGGAGCTCCACCGAAGGCCCCAGTGGGGGTGTTCGCATGCGGTTCCCCCACCCAGGGCAGCGTTTCGTAGCCCCATAGGGAGCTCCACCGAAGGCCCCAGTGGGGGTGTTCGCATGCGGTTCCCCCACCCAGGGCAGCGTTTCGTGGCCCCATAGGGAGCTCCACCGAAGGCCCCAGTGGGGGTGTTCGCATGCGGTTCCCCCACCCAGGGCAGCGTTTCGTAGCCCCATAGGGAGCTCCACCGAAGGCCCCAGTGGGGGTGTTCGCATGCGGTTCCCCCACCCAGGGCAGCGTTTCGTAGCCCCATAGGGAGCTCCACCGAAGGCCCCAGTGGGGGTGTTCGCATGCGGTTTCCCCACCCAGGGCAGCGTTTCGTGGCCCCATAGGGAGCTCCACCGAAGGCCCCAGTGGGGGTGTCCACATGCGGTTCCCCCACCCAGGGCAGCGTTTCGTAGCCCCATAGGGAGCTCCACCGAAGGCCCCAGTGGGGTGTTCGCATGCGGTTCCCCCACCCAGGGCAGCGTTTCGTGGCCCCATAGGGAGCTCCACCGCCCCAGTGGCTGTCCGCATGCGGTTCCCCCACCCAGGGCAGCGTTTCGTGGCCCCATAGGGAGCCCCCCGGAGGCCCAGTGGCTGCCCTCGCATGCGGTCCCCCGCCCGGGCAGCGCTTCGTGGCCCCATGGGGAGCTCCACCAAAGCCCCCACCCCCCCGTGGCGCAGTTAGCATGCGTTTCCCCCGCCCAGGGCAGGCGTTTCGTCCATAGGGAGCTCCACCGAAGGCCCCAGTGGCGCAGTTCGCATGCGGTTCCCCCACCCAGGGCAGCGTTTCGTAGCCCCATAGGGAGCTCCACCGAAGGCCCGCCCCGGTGGCGCAGTCCGCATGCGGTTCACCCTATCCAAGGCAGCGCTTCGTGGCCCCATATGGAGCCCCACCGAAAGCGGCACCCACAACGCGTTACCAACAATTGCTTATGGTTGGGTCTTTCGCCAGGATAATCCTTAGAATTGGCTATTTTTTCATGTTCACTATTTGTTTCACCAGTTTTTCACGATTTTTCATTCCCAACCATCCTGTGGTGTTGGGTTCTCGTCGGGGTTGTGTGCGAGCGCCGCGTTTCCTCCCCGCCCCTCTCTCCCCCCTCCCTTTTCCTCCCCCTCCTTGCCTCTGCTCTCGGCACACCTCTCACGCGCTTCGTAGCCCCATAGGGAGCTCCACCGAAGGCCCCAGTGGGGGGATGCGGTTCCCCCACCCAGGGCAGCGCTTCTGCCCCGGACTCCACCGAAGGCCCCAGTGGGGGTCCACATGCGGTTCCCCCACCCAGGGCAGCGCTTCGTGGCCATAGGGAGCTCCACCGAAGGCCCCAGTGGGGGTGGCGTTCCCCCACCCAGGCAGCGTTTCGTGGCCCCATAGGGAGCTCCACCGAAGGCCCCAGTGGGGGTGTTCGCATGCGGTTCCCCCACCCAGGGCAGCGTTTCGTGGCCCCATAGGGAGCTCCACCGAAGGCCCCAGTGGGGGTGTTCGCATGCGGTTCCCCCACCCAGGGCAGCGTTTCGTGGCCCCATAGGGAGCTCCACCGAAGGCCCCAGTGGGGGTGTTCGCATGCGGTTCCCCCACCCAGGGCAGCGTTTCGTGGCCCCATAGGGAGCTCCACCGAAGGCCCCAGTGGGGGTGTTCGCAAGCGGTACCCCCACCCAGGGCAGCGTTTCGTAGCCCCATAGGGAGCTCCACCGAAGGCCCCAGTGGGGGTGTTCGCATGCGGTTCCCCCACCCAGGGCAGCGTTTCGTGGCCCCATAGGGAGCTCCACCGAAGGCCCCAGTGGGGGTGTTCGCATGCGGTTCCCCCACCCAGGGCAGCGTTTCGTGGCCCCATAGGGAGCTCCACCGAAGGCCCCAGTGGGGGTGTTCGCATGCGGTTCCCCCACCCAGGGCAGCGTTTCGTAGCCCCATAGGGAGCTCCACCGAAGGCCCCAGTGGGGGTGTTCGCATGCGGTTCCCCCACCCAGGGCAGCGTTTCGTGGCCCCATAGGGAGCTCCACCGAAGGCCCCAGTGGGGGTGTTCGCATGCGGTTCCCCCACCCAGGGCAGCGTTTCGTAGCCCCATAGGGAGCTCCACCGAAGGCCCCAGTGGGGGTGTTCGCATGCGGTTCCCCCACCCAGGGCAGCGTTTCGTGGCCCCATAGGGAGCTCCCCGAAGGCCCCAGTGGGGGTGTTCGCATGCGGTTTCCCCACCCAGGGCAGCGCTTCGTAGCCCCATAGGGAGCTCCACCGAAGGCCCCAGTGGGGGTGTTCGCATGCGGTTCCCCCACCCAGGGCAGCGTTTCGTGGCCCCATAGGGAGCTCCACCGAAGGCCCCAGTGGGGGTGTTCGCATGCGGTTCCCCACCCAGGGCAGCGTTTCGTGGCCCCATAGGGAGCTCCACCGAAGGCCCAGTGGGGGTGTTCGCATGCGGGTCCCCCACCCAGGGCAGCGTTTCGTAGCCCCATAGGGAGCTCCACCGAAGGCCCCAGTGGGGGTGTTCGCATGCGGTTCCCCCACCCAGGGCAGCGTTTCGTAGCCCCATAGGGAGCTCCACCGAAGGCCCCAGTGGGGGTGTTCGCATGCGGTTCCCCCACCCAGGGCAGCGTTTCGTGGCCCCATAGGGAGCTCCACCGAAGGCCCCAGTGGGGGTGTTCGCATGCGGTTCCCCCACCCAGGGCAGCGTTTCGTGGCCCCATAGGGAGCTCCACCGAAGGCCCCAGTGGCTGTTCGCATGCGGTTCCCCCGCCCAGGGCAGCGCTTCGTGGCCCCATGGGGAGCTCCACCGAAAGCCCCCGTGGCGCAGTTCGCATGCGCTTCCCCCACCCAGGGCAGCGTTTCGTGGCACCATAGGGAGCTCCACCGAAGGCCCCAGTGGCGCAGTTCGCATGCGGTTCCCCCACCCAGGGCAGCGTTTCGTAGCCCCATAGGGAGCTCCACCGAAGGCCCGCCCCGGTGGCGCAGTCCGCATGCGGTTCCCCCATCCAAGGCAGCGCTTCGTGGCCCCATATGGAGCCCCACCGAAAGCGGCACCCACAACGCGTTACCAACAATTGCTTATGGTTGGGTCGTTCGCCATTTTTCATTTTTTTGTTTTAATGGTAATTTCACTATTTAGCATTATTGTTTTCATTACTTTTCCCCATCTCCTAAGATGGGGTTCTTGCTATTACTTGGACGCCTCCTCCTCCTCCTCCTCCTCCTCCCTCCTCCTCTTTACTCCTCCCCTCCTGTCGGACTTACTCTTACTCACACTTGCGCATACTCAGACTTACTCATACACAGACTTATTCATACTCAGATTTACTCCTACTCAGACCTACTCATACTCAGACTTACTCACACTCAGACATACTCATACACAGACTTACTCATACACAGACTTACTCACACCCAGACGTACTCACGCGCAGACTCACTCATACCCAGACTTACTCATACACAGTATTAGTCATACTCCGACTTACTCCTACCCATACGTACACATACACGGACTTTCTCATACACAGACCTACTCATACCCAGACTTACTCATACGCAGACTTAATCATACACAGACTTACTCATACGCAGGCATACTCATACTCAGACCTACTCATACTCAGACTTACTCAACACACATCAGATTTGGAGGATGTCTCAGGCGGGGCGCTTGTTTCAGCACCCCTAAGGGGAGCCGCCAGGGGTGATTGCACGGGTTCGTTCGCGGCCATTTTGTGGGGATGCCTCAGGCGGCTTGCCTGTTTCCGGGCTCAACATCCTTCACTTGGAGAGCAGATTGTGAGGATGTCTCAGGCGGGGCGCTGGTTTCAGCACCCCTAAGGGGAGCCGCCAAGGGTGATTGCACGGGCTCGTTCGCGGCCATTTTGTGGGGATGTCTCAGGCGGTTTGCATGTTTCTGGGCTCAACATCCTTCGCTTTCGGAGCAGATTTGGAGGATGTCTCGAGCGAGGCGCTCACTTTCACCCCCCGGGTGGGCCAGATGTTGAGGATGTCTCGATCGGTTTGCTTGTTTTGGTGGCCAGGCTCGTGGCCCTAAGGGGAGCCGCCAGGGGTGGTTGCACGGGCTCGTTCGCGGCCATTTTGTGGGGATGTCTCAGGCGGTTTGCTTGTTTCTGGGCTCAACATCCTTTGCTTTCGGAGCAGATTTGGAGGATGTCTCGAGCGAGGCGCTCATTTTCACCCCCCAGGTGGGCCAGATTTTGAGGATGTTTCGGTCGGTTTGCTTGTTTTGGTGGCTAGGCTCGTGGGCGCAGATTCTCAGGATGCCACAGGAGGCTCCAACAGGCTCCAGGAGGCCCCAGGAGACCACATGAGGTCCCAGGAGGCATCAGGAGGCCACAGAAAGATTCAAGAGGCCACAGGATGTCCAAAGAGGCTCCAGGAGGCCCCAGAAGGTCCAGAAGGCCTCAGGAAACCACAGGAGGCCCCAGGAGGCAACAGGAAGCGTCAGGAGGCCTCGGAAGGCAACAGGAGGCCCCGAGAGGCCCCAGGAGCAGGAGGCCTCAGAAGGCAACAGGAGTGGCTCCAATCCCATGTGTTTTACGTATGCTCCTATCGATTGGGCCTCACCTGGAGCACGATTTTTTGATGTGCTACGTATGTTTCTATAGATGGTCCTTCTCCTGTGTACACAATCCTAAATGTTTTACTCATGTTCCTATCTATTGGGCCTCTCCTGGGGCACGAGTCCTTGGTGTTTTACGCGTGTTCCTATAGATTGCCCTTCTCCTGCGGCTCTAATCCGCAATGTTTTATGTACGTATGTTGCTGTATATTGCGCCTCTCCTGGGGCACGAAACCTTCCTAGGAGGTCCCAGGAGGCCCCAAGAGGCTCCTGGAGACCGCAGGAAGCCCCAGTAGGTTTCAAGAGGCCCCAGGAGGCCCCAGGCTCATGCACAGAGACGCGCTCGTACTACTGAGACTCATTCACACTCCAATTCATTCGCAGTTAGATTGATGTCCAGACCGTCACAACTGAAGCCCGTTAATATTCGAAAGCTCTTGCGCCTAGACATTCACGGCGGACAGGTCCATGCGAGTAGATGCACATATGGGGAGCTCCACGCAGTGAATAATTTCAATATTTGTTACTGTTTTCTTGTTTTAGTGCATGTTGATAGGATCCTATAGTGCACAATCGCTATATATAGTGTTTTATAGAATCCGCACCCATCTAAGCGCGACGTCTTCGACTCACACGTCTTGACAAATTCCGGCTCGATTGCTTGCTCTGTGCTTGCTCTTCCCTGGCCTCTGGTTCCCAGTCACCGCCTTGCCTGGCTGTGCCTGGCTCCCCTTTCGTCGCAGGCTCCTGGGCTCAGGTCCCCTCAGCACTCGGTGGGTGCGACCCCGCTCTGTCCCTCGCTCCTTTGGCACTCAGTCTGGTTCCGCGGAGCCGGGTGAAGCACCCTGGCGTTCGGGCGACGTGCGTTCTGGCCAGTTCCGGCACGAGTGCTTGCTTTTCCCTGGCTTCTGGTTCCCTGTCTGCTGGCCCTTTGGGATTGTGGTCCGCCGGTTCATTCAGGAGTGGTTCAGCCTTCTTGATCGACCAGGCGTGTCCCTTGTTGGGCCGAAGCCCAGACCTCTGGCGCCCCGTGGCGACAAGGTCCAAGTCGCAGACCTGGCGATCCAGCTGCCATGGCACCCGTACTTTTGCAGCTTCCTGGCAGCCCCAGCAGCTTGCAGTCCCCACCCTCGGCGCTGGTTCTCAGCCTCGGCGGTTGCAGCACAGCCCCGGCGCAGCTGCTTCCCCCAGCGGTAGGTCCTGCTTAGCTCGGCACGTGCGCCGACAATTCGGGCCGTTCGTAGCCCGAGCCGACTCTGCCTGCTGCGGGCGCCATCGCCTGTGGCCACGACGGAAAAATCCCCACCAGCCATTGTTCTTCTCCCCGCATTATCTTGTCTCTTTTCGCTCCTCCTTCTTCCTGTGCGCGAATTTATGCCGTTGCCCGTGTGCCATGCTCCTGGGCGCCGCCCGGCCTCTTTCGCCGCGGTCGCGATCAAACAAATATCCCCGCCAGCCCATCCAGAAACGATGCCCAGACGAGTTGCTGCCATGATCAAGGACGTGGGGGGAGCATAAATGGAACGCAGAGATGGATAAACCGTCGTACCGTACCCCAAGAGGGGGAACAAGGAGGAGAAATCGGATGAGGAGGAGGAGGAGCAGGAGGAGGAGGAGGAGAAGAAGGAGGAGGAGGAGGAGGAGGTGGATGGGGAGGTGGATGGCGAGGAGGAGGAGGAGGAGGAGGAGGAGGAGGAGGAGGAGGAGGAGGAGGAGGAGGAAGGAGGAGGATCATGTGGGCAAGGAGGAGGCGGAGGTGAGGAAGGAGGAGGGCGGAACGAGGAGGAGGAGTTGGCGGAGCCCTCTTGGGCCCCTCTTGGGCCGTCTTGGATGCCTCTGGGGCCGTCTTGGAGCCCTCTTGGGCCATCTTGGGGCCTTCTTGGGAGCTTCTTGGGCCCTCTTGGGGCGATCTTGGGGGCCTTTTGGGCCGTCTTGGGGCGTCGGGAAGCCGAAAAGACGGACACGCCAAAATCTGCCCAAAACCTAAGGAAAAGTAATGAATTTTGCCTCTTGGGGCCCTCTGGGGAGAAGGAGGAGGAACAGGAAGGGGAGGAGGAGGAAAAGGCGAACAGAAGAATCATACACCTCTTGCATGTCTCTCAAAGTCTCCTCAGATGTCTCTTGGAAGCTTTTTGGAGGCTTCTTGTAGCGTCTGCAGGTCATCTTGGCGGGCCCAGGGCCGTCTTTGAGTGTTTTGGGTGTCTCGGGGATGCTCTTGACGACTCTTGGGGGTCCCTTGGGAGCCTCTTGGGGCCTCTTGCGAGATCTTGGACGTTTCCTGGGGCCGTCTGGGCGCCTTTCGGGGCGCTATTGGGAGCTTTAGGGGGGCTTTTTGGGCCATCTTGGAAGACATCGACCACACAAGGAAAGGATCGCAATTAGTGTTGCCCCCTCGGGAGCCCCAAACATCGCATCTTACAGCGCTCTTGGGGCGCTCTTGGAGCGCTCTTGGGCGCTCTTGGGGCCGTCTTGGGGCTCTGGGGTCTGGGGCCTCTCTTGGGGCCCTCTTGGGCCATCTGGGATCCATCTTGAGGCCTCGCATTGCCATTGGAAGCGAAAAGGCGAGATAGCAAACGAGAGGATTTGAAAGTGGCCGCCCTTGAAAGTCTCGGAGGCCTCTTGGAACCGTCTTGGAGCGTTCTCGGGGCCTCTTGGAGCATTTTGGAAGCCATCTTGAGCCATCGTCGGCTATCTTGAGCCATATTGGAGGTCATCTTGGGCTCTCTGAGACGCCATTGGAGCCGTCTCGGGTCATCTTGGACGCTCCAACTACCCGCGAATCCCCACGTCCAGGTCCAGGGGAGGGGCTAGGGGGAGGGGTCAAGACTCCCTCCCCGCCCGCAAGCCGTCTCGCTCACTCCCACCCGCCCTCCAAACACATACCACATACGCAGCACCCGAGTCTGGCCCGAGCCTCAGCATATTCAGCAGTCGTCTTTGGATGGGCAGCTACTGGGGGGGGGCCAATCCGCCGCCGCCGCCGCCGCCTCCGCCGCCGCCGCCGCCTCCGCCGCCGCTGCCCGCCGCCGCCGCCGCCGCGCAGCCGCCGACGCCGCCCCCGCTGCCAAATCGCCGCAGCCGCTGCCGCCGCAGCCGCTGCCGCCACCGCCACCGCCGCCGCCACCGCCGCCGCAGCCGCCGCCGCCGCCGCCGCCGCCCCCGCCGCCGCCGCCGCCGCCACCGCCGCCGCCGCCGCAGCCGCCGCAGCCGCCGCCGCCGCCGCCGCCGCCAAGTATACTCTGTATGGTTTCATTGACAGGGATGTTGGGGGGAGCCGCATCGGGTTGGCTGCGGATGCTCCGAATTCTTTACGCTTCGCGTATCCCCACAGTCGTTCGGGCTCTTCGTGGTGTGAGTCGTTCGGGCTCTTCGTCCTGGTGTGAGTCGTTCGGGCTTCTCGTGGTGTGAGTTGTTCGGGCCCCTCATCCTGGTGTGAGTCGTTCGGGCCCCTCCTCCTGGTGTGACTCGTTCGGGCTCCTCGTGGTGTGGGTCGTTCGGGGCCCGCGTCGTGGTGTGAGTCGTTCGGGCTCCTCGTGGTGTGAGTCGTTCGGGCGCCTCGTCCTGGTGTGAGTCGTTCGGGCCCCTCCTTGTGGTGTGAGTCGTTCGGGCTCTTCGTGGTGCGAGTCGTTCGGGCCCCTCGTCCTGGTGTGAGTCGTTCGGGCTCCTCGTGGGGCCTCTTGGGGGCCTCTTGGAGCCTCTTGAGGCCTCTTGGGGGCCTCTTGGGGGCCTCTTGGGGGCCTCTGGGGGCCTCTTGGGGCCTCTTGGGGCCTCTTGGGGGCCTCTTGGGGCCTCTTGGGGGCCCCTTGGGGCCTCTTGGGGGCCTCTTGGGGGCCTCTTGGAGGCCTCTTGGGAGCCTCCTGGGGGCCTCTTGGGGCCATCTTGGGGCCTCTTGCGACCTCCTCAGAAGCGCAAATGAGCGCTGCCTTCTGAGAAGGACAGAATGAAGCCAAAACCTTCGTAAAATCAATGATTTTGCTATGAAGGAAGAGGAGCGCTGCCCCCTCAGAAGGCCAAAATGGGGCCAAAACCATAGTAAAATCAATGTTTTTGGCTTCACAGAAGAGGAGAGGGTTTTTTCTCCGGCCCCCCGTCGGGGCCAGAATCCTCGTGAGGGTCGTCGTTTTTTAGCCCTCCCAGGAGTTGAACTTGACCCCCCTGACGACCCGCGGGGCGCCCTCTCCAGGCCCAGGGGGAGGGGGTAGGGGGAGGGGTAAACCCCTCCCCGAAGGGGAAGAAAGGGGGGTTGAGGACAGAGAGGGCTCGCTAAACCACTCACGCCCAAAGGGCTGGTGGGATTTGGAGGCAGAGTGTGGTGTATATGGTTTTTACAAGGGATGGTGGGGGGGGCTCATGGTTTCTGGTTGGCTACCAGTCGCCTGGGGGAGGGGGTGTTCATTAATAGGGAACAGTGATTAAGACAGCCCCTAGATAGCAAGTCGTCTAGCCGACTCCCACCCGCCCTGCCAACACAGAAGTGGCACCCGAGCCTGAGCATGTTCAGCGGTCTTTTTTGCATGGACATCTTTTGAGAACCAAAAGCGACCCCATGTGCGCGACGTTGGGCCGAGGTGCGCCACGCGTGCCAGGTTCGCCACGCGCGCCAGGCACCCCTGGGGCCCGAGCGTGCCAGGTACCCCTGGTGCGCCAGATGCGCCACGTGCTCCGCGTGCGCCCAGTGTGCCGCACACTCTTGCCGCGCCAGGTGCGCCACGTTCGGGGCACGTGCAGAGTGTGTCAGGTACGCCTGCGCACGTGACAGCACACATCGGGAATCATGTCGGCCCCCACCATCCTTGTCGAAAACGAAAGCCCATTTTTGCATCTGGTGGGACTGCGCACAGCAGTCCATACGCCACCACCCCCGCCGTTCCTATCAGAGACCACTTGACAGTGATCGCGGGGTGGCCGCGCATTACACAGATTTAGCTGCGAGGTGCACTTTGCATTGCTTTTTGTTAGGGATGGCAGTCCTGCGCGCAGCCGCCGTCCCGGTCAAAAATTACTCCGACGGAGGAACCCCACATAAGAATCCTCTGGGCGAAACAGGAAAAAACCATCACCGTCGTCCTCGTGGTTGGTGAGGCGTCCTGGCTGTCTCTTCTGCGTATATTTCCTGTCGCCTTGGCGCGGGCCCCCCTTCCACTCCTTACGTTGTCCCCATCCTCGCCCCCCTGTTTGTTCCGCGCCCCGCCACCTCCTCCCCTTCCTGTTGCATGAGCGCGCATGTCGATGTTCCTCGGCGCCGTCGCCGCCACGGCCAGCACAGGCGCGTTCTCTACTGGTCACGTCGCGCAGCCGTTGGGACAACCCCGCGGGCCAGGCTGTCGGGACAACCCCGCGAGCCGTTGGCGCGCAAGACCAAGCCGTTGGGACAACCCCGCGGGCTTCGAGCGAGGCGCAGCCGCGCTCAGGCGGAAGGCAGCACGAAGCCCAGCTCTGCCGCGAGCTGCTTCGCCTCCGCCCTGGACAAAACCGCCTGAGACTTCCTCCATATTCAGGCTTGAGGAGCCCAAAAGTGACGACAGTTACAGGGTTCCGATGACCCGCTCGGATTACCAACATGATCTGCGGGCCCCATAGGGAGGGAGCTCCCGCCTGAGACTTCCTCACAATTCACTCACAGACGAGGCTCCCGCCTGAGACTTCCTCCATATTCAGGCTTGACGAGCCCAAAAGTGACGACAGTTACAAGGTTCCGATGACCCGCTCGGATTACCAACATGATCTGCGGGCCCCATAGGGAGGGGGCTCCCGCCTGAGCCTTCCTCACAATTCACTCAGAGACGAGGCTCCCGCCTGAGACTTCCTCCAAATTCAGGCTTGACGAGCCCAAAAGTGACGACAGTTACAGGTTCCGATGACCCGCTCGGATTACCAACATGATCTGCGGGCCCCATAGGGAGGGGGCTCCCGCCTGAGCCTTCCTCAGAATTCACTCACAGACGAGGCTCCCGCCTGAGACTTCCTCCAAATTCAGACTTGAGGAGCCCAAAAGTGACGACAGTTACAGGTTTCCGATGACCCGCTCGGATTACCAACATGATCTGCGGGCCCCATAGGGAGGGAACTCCCGCCTGAGACTTCCTCCCAATTCACTCACAGACGGTGCTCCCGCCTGAGACATCCTCCATTTTCAGGCTTGACGAGCCCAAGAAGGACGACAGTTACAAGGTTTCCGATGACCCGCTCGGATTACCAACATGATCTGCGGGCCCCATAGGGAGGGGGCTCCCGCCTGAGACTTCCTCACAATTTACTCAACGATGATGAGGATGAGATGATGAGTGGTGGTGAAGATGAGTGGTGAAGAGGATGATGATTGATTGTGAGTGGTGGTGGCGATGATGATGTTTGAATGAGGATGATGCCGATGCCGATGATGATGATGATGATGTTCGTGAGCGTGTGAGAGAGTGCGAGTGATGATGATGATGAGTATGTGAGTGACTAAGCATGTGAGAGAGCATCATCGATGATGCTGATGAGGTTGATGATGAGAGAGTGTGAGTGAGTGTGAGTGGGTGTGTGTGTGTGTTCCTGTTCCTGCGCGGGGTGTCCAGAGAAAACAAGAACCCCACTTTGGATGTGGGGAACAATACAAGTGCTCGCGGGCCTCACGGACATGACTCAAGATTTCGCCCCAAAGTCTATTTTGTATTATCTTTGACAGGGAGGGGGGAGCCCGCATCGGGTTGGCCGCGCACTCTCCAACTGTGGAGGCTGCATCGTTTGACAGACAGGGATGGTGGTGGGGGGGAGCATGGTTCCTGGTTGGTCGCCGGTCGCCTGGGGGAGGGGGTGTATGTACATTAATAGGCAACAGTGATCATCTCCTCCCCGAAAGGAGAAGAAGGGGGTTGGACGGGAAAACTCCCCAGATCACCTACGCCCAGGAGGGCTGGTGGGACTCGCCTGCTCGACATGGCCGCCTGGGCCCGCCTTCCCGACCCGCCCGTTAGGGTCCACCCGCCCGATCAGCCCGTCTTGTTCAGCCGCGTTTTTTCTTTTCGTAGCCCCCCTCCTGCTAATCTCTTTATGGCGGGGTCGTGTCCCCAAACAAACTGGTGAGTGACGTCGTAACATAGAGATAAAAAAACAAGGCGCGTGCCGAACGAACATGTGAGTCAGGGGCCAACTTCAGGCACCCAACAAAAAGGCGGCCAAATACAACATGTGAGTCAAGGGCCAACTTTGGCGATTCGAAAAAAGGCGGGATAATCATGGGTGGAACGGTGTCGACTGTTTGGGAGGAGTCGCTCTGGCTGGTTGTTGTTTTTGTTTGTTTTCGATTTTCCGTCGGCTGCATTGGTCGCCCCAGGCTTGTCAACTGCCCCCCTCGGCTGGCCCCATTCCCTGGCTGGTTTTCTTTGTTTTTGTTTGTTTTCGTTTGTCCGTCGGCTGCGTTGGTCGCCCCTGGCTGGTTTTCAATGTTTGTGTTTGTTTTCGCTTGTCCGTCGGCTGCATTGGTCGCCCCAGGCTCGTCAACCGGCCTCCTCGGCTGGCCTCATGCCCTGGTTGTCTTTGTTTTTGTCTGTTTTCGCTTGTCCGTCGGCTGCATTGGTCGCCCCGGGCTCGTCTGCCGCCCCCCTCGGCTGGCCCCACTCCCTGGCTGGTTTTCTTTGTTGTTGTTTGTTTTCGCTTGTCCGTCGGCTGCACTGGTCGCCCCAGGCTCGTCTGCCGCCCCCATCGGCTGGCCCCGTTCCCTGGCTGGTGTTCTTTGTTTTGCTTGTTTTCGCTTGTCCGTCGGCTGCATTGGTCGCCCCAGGCTCGTCTGCCGCCCCCCATCGGCTGGCCCCATTCCCTGGCTGGTTTTCTTTGTCTTTGTTTGTTTTCGCTTGCCCGTCGGCTGCGTTGGTCGCCCCAGGCTCGTCAACCGCCCCCCTCGGCTGGCCCCATTCCCTGGCTGTTTGTTTGTTGTTTTTGCTTGTTTTCGCTTGTCCGTCGGCTGCATTGGTTGCCCCAGGCTCGTCAACCGCCCCCTTCGGCTGGACCCATTCTCTGGCTGGTTGTCTTTGTTTTTGTTTGTTTTCGCTTGTCCGTCGGCTGCATTGGTCGCCCCAGGCTCGTCTGCCGCCCCCCTCGGCTAGCCCCATTCCCTGGCTGGTTTTCTTTGTTTTTGTTGTTTGTTTTCGTCTGTCCGTCGGCCGCATTGGTTGCCCCAAGCTCGTATGCCGCCCCCCCTCGAATGGCACCGCTCCATGGCTGGTTGTTGTTTGTTTTTGTTCGCTTTCGCTTGTCCGTCGGCTGCATTGCTGGTCGCCCCCAGGCTCGTCTGCCGCCCCCCTTGGCTGGCCCCATTCCCTGGCTGTTTGTTTGTTGCTTTTGCTTGTTTTCGCTTGCCCGTCGGCTGCATTGGTCGCCCGTCGGCAATGCAGCCGACGGACAAGCGAAAGCGAACAACAACAACAAAAACCAGCCAGGGAATGGGCGGTTGACGCGCCTGGAACGACCAACGCAGCCGACGGACAGACGAAAACAAACAAAAACCAGCCAGGGAATGGGGCCAGCCGAGGAGGGCGGCTGACGAGCCTGGGGCGATCGATGCAGCCGACGGTCAAACGAAAGCAAACAAACACAAACAACAACCAGCCATGGAGCGGTGCCATTCGAGCCTGGGGCGGCATACGAGCTTGGGGCGACCAATGCGGCCGACGGACAGACTAAAACAAACAACAACTAAGAAAACCAGCCAGGGAATGGGGCTAGCCGAGGGGGGCGGCAGACGAGCCTGGGGCGACCAATGCAGCCGACGGACAAGCGAAAACAAACAACAACAAAGACAACCAGCCAGAGAATGGGTCCAGCCGAGGGGGGCGGTTGACGAACCTGGGGCAACCAATGCAGCCGACGGACAAGCGAAAACAGACAAACAAGCCATGGGATGGGGTGGCAGACGAGCCTGGGGCGACCAATGCAGCCGACGGACAAGCGAAAACAAACAAAACAACAAAAAAACAGAGAATGGGTCCAGCCGAGGGGGGCGGTTGACGAGCCTGGGGCGACCAATGCAACCGACGGGCAGACGAAACCAAACAAAACAAACAACAACCAGCCAGGGGGCGGGGCCAGCCGAGGAGGGCGGCTGACGAGCCTGGGGCGATCGATGCAGTCGGCGGACAAGCGAAAACAAACAAAGACAAAGAACACCAGCCACGGAATAGGGCCAGCCGAAGGTGGGGCGGCAGACGGGTTTGGGCGACCAATGCTACCGACGGACAAGCGAAACCAGACAAAAACAAAGAAAACCAGCCAGGGAATAGGGCCAGCCGAAGGGGGGGGCGGCAGACGAGACTGGGGCGACCAATGCTACGACAGATAAGCGAAAACAAACAAAAACAAATAAAACCAGCCAGGGAACGGGGCCAGCCGAAGGGGGGGGCGGCAGACGAGACTGGGGCGACCAATGCAGCCGACGGGCATGCGAAAACAAACAAAAACAAAGAAAACCAGCCAGGGAATGGGGCCAGCCGAGGGGGGCGGCAGACGAGCCTGTGGCGACCACTGCAGCCGACGGACAGACGAACACAAACAAAAACAAACAAAACCAGCCAGGGAATTTGGCCAGCCGAGGAGGGCGGTTGACGAGCCTGGGGCGACCAATGCAGCCGACGGGCAAGCGAAAACAAGCACAACACTAAAAAACGAGCCAGGGAATGGGGCCAGCCGAGGGGGGCGGCATACGAGCTTGGGGCGACCGATGCAGCCGACGGACAGGCGATAACAAACAGAAACAAACAAAAACCAGTCAGGGAGCATGGCCAGTCGAGGAGGGCGGCAGACGAGCCTGGGGCGACCAATGCAGCCGACGGACAAACGAAAGAAAAAGCCAGGGACAAGGGCCAGCCGGGGGAGGCGGCAGACGAGCTTGGGGCGACCAACGCAGCCGACGGAAAGACGAAAACAAACAAAAACAAACAAAAACTAGCCATGGAGCGGGGCCAGCCGAGGAGGGCGGCTGACGAGCCTGGGGCGACCAATGCAGCCGACGGACAAGCGAAACCACACAAAAACAAAGCAAACCAACCAGGGAATGGGGCCAGCCGAGGGGGGCGACCAATGCAGCCGACGGACATGCGAAAACAAACAAACAAAAACAATGAAAACCAGGCATGGAGCGGGGCCAGCCGAGGGGGCGGCATACGAGCCTGGGGCGACCAATGGAGCCGACAGACAAACGAAAACAAACAAGAACAAAGAAAACCTGCCAGGGATTGGGGCCAGCCGACGGGGGCGGCAGGCCTGGGGCGACCAATGCAGCCGACGGACAGACGATAACAGACAAAAACAAACAAAAACCAGCCAGGGAATGCGGGCCAGCCGAGGGGGGCGGGCGCCACGGACAAGCGACAACAAGCAAAACCTAACAAAATCCAGCCAGGGGGCGGTGCCAGCCGAGGAGGGCGGCTGACGAGCCTGGGGCGACCAATGCAGCCGACGGACCAGCGAACACAAACAAAAAACAATGAAAAACCAGCCAGGGAATGGGGCCAGCCGAGGGGGGCGGCAGACGAGCCTGGGGCGACCAATGCAGCCGACGGACAAGCGAAAACAAACAAAAACAAAGAAAACCGGCCACGGAATGGGGCCAGCCGAGGGGGGCGGCAGACGAGCCCGGGCCGACAAATGCTGCCGACGGACAGACAAAACACACAAAAACAATCAAAACTAGCCAGGGATTGGGGCCAGCCGAGGGGGCGGCGTACGATCTTGGAGCGACCAATGTAGCCGACGGACAGGGAATGGGGCCAGCCGAGGGGGGTGGCAGACGAGCCTGGGGCGACCTATGCAGCCGACGGACAAGCGAAAACAAACAAAAACAAAGAACCCCAGCCAGGGAATCGGGCGGGGGGGGGGGGCAGACGTGCCGTGGGCGACCAATTCAGCCGACGGACAAGCGAAAACCAACAAAAACAATACAACAACCAGCCATGGAATGGGGCCAGCCGATGGGGAGCGGTTGGCGAGCCCAGGGCGACCAATGCAGCCGACGGGCAGACGACAACAAACAAAGACAAAGGAAACCAGCCAGGAAGCAGGACCAGCCGAGGAGGGCGTTTGACGAGCCTGGGGCAACCAATGCAGCCGACGGACAAACAAAAACAAACAAAAACAAGCAAAACCCTGCCAGGGGATGGGGCCAGCCGAGGGGGGGGGGGCGGCGGGCGAGCCCGGGGCGACCAATGCAGCCGACTGACAAGCGAAAACAAGCAAAAACAATGAACGCCAGCCAGGGAATGGGGCCAGCCGAGGGGGGGCGGTTGGCGAGCCTGGGGCGACCAATGCAGCAGCCGAACAAGCGAAAACAAACAAAAACAAAGAAAACCAGCCAGGGAATGCGGCCAGCCGAGGGGGGCGGTTGACGAGCCTGGGGCGACCAATGCAGCAGACGGACAAGCGAAAACAAACAAACAAAACAAAAGAACAACCAGCCAGGGATTGGGGCCAGCCGAGGGGGGCGGCCGACGAGCCTGGGGCGACCAATGCAGCCGACGGACAAGCGAAAACAAACAAAAACAAAGACAACCGGCCAGGGAATGGGGCCAGCCGAGGGGAGGAGGGGGGGGGAAGGGGCAAACACAACAAATGAAAAGATACACTGTGCATCGCTGCGAGTGACCATTCTCGGAGAAGCAGCGCCAACAAAACAGAGGAAAACATTTCACTTGTGCATGACTGTGTGCGACCGTGCTTGGCAAACCCGCGCCCACGAAAAAACAAAAAAACTACATGTGCCCGATTGTGTGTGTGTGTGCGTGTGTGACTTTTTCAAGAGCAAAGAAAAATCGCATGGGGAAAAAACTTAATGCGATTTAGGAAGAGATACCCCGCCGTATCTCTCTCGTGCTCCATCCTTCTCCCTCCCCCTTCATCGCTTGAGGTTCAACGCCTTGTCACAGGGTCGCCCCAGTCGTCTGGCCAAGTCTCTTGTGCAGGTCTTGCAGCCTCCTCGACGCTGATTCGGCTGCATGAAATTCCGACAGGGTTGCCGTGCGCAAGTTGTCGGGCCCAGGGGCGCAGATTTTGAGCCCTGGGGGCTCAAGGTTCAAGCCCTGGGGTCGCCACATAAAGCATCCTTGGCAGGACAATAAGAAAAGTTCAGTTTGTCCTCGGGCTTCTCCCCCAACTACCTCCCCTCTCACCGAGGTCCCCAGACGGAGGCCGAAAAGAGCCAAGGACACATTTCGATCCTCCTTGTCGTCCTCCTTCTCATGGCCAGCGCCCGGCAGGAACGCCGGCTCGCTGCCCTATGTTGCCGCTCGACTGAGGACCGACCGTGCCTTCGTTGCCTCTGCACTGGCCGCCACAGCGGCTGAGGACGTCGTCTGGCTAGCTCAGGAAGAAACAGGCTCTATCAGTCTCTTTGCCTTTCGTCTCCCCCCTCTCCTCTGATGTTCATGGGCATGTATTTTACGGAGTCCTGTGGCCATCATCTTCAGGCGTGAAAGTCTCCCACGTCTCCCGTGAACGATCTCGTTTTTCTGTTTATGCATCGCGATACTGTTTCAACAAAAGTGGCAGCGACACGCGCACTCATGTATTGCCTTCTACAGCAGGTGTTGGCAATTTCTTTGGCTAACATGTTCACAGTTTGTCCAGCGGTTCACCACAGAGTTGGAACCAAACCATTCGGATATGCACCGCTCCGACATGTCAGGGACCGACGCCAGCCATGAACTACCCGTGCCCGTTGACAACACGACGAGTCATGCCAGAAAGGACAATTCAACAGACAGGTGTTGGCGATCAGAAGTGCCAGTTGCGCATGAAAGTGCGTGTTTTCCAAGTCGGCCATGCAAGATACGTGAGAGGAAGTCGTGGATTCTATGTATGGGGAACCCGGACCCCCCTCTCCTTCCTCTCTTCCCCTCCCCTTTCTCTTTTGTTTTCGGCGATGACGACGACCACGAGCACTACCATGACTTTGACGACCACAACAACAGCAATCACTGTATGACTCTTCGCTCGTGTCTGCTCGCGTGCCGTTCAGCACGTATCCTCAAACCCTAGATACCCGCCCTCGCTTTCGATCGTATCCCCATGGGGCTATCGCTTCTTCGCCTGCCACGTGCCTTTGGTGCACCTAAAAACAAGGGAACGGAGAACGGATAGAAGGAAGGGACAAGGGAACGGGAAAGTGATGGAGCACGAGAGAGTAGCAGGAGAGGGGGTTAGAGCAGAAAGCACGTGGCAGAACCAGACGGTCGGGCGGGAAGACCCTAACTGGCGGGTGGGGAACGCGGGCCCAGGCGGCCAGGTCGAGCAGGCGGGTTGCTGAAGCGTGCGTCCGGCATGAATCGTGAGGGGAACTCGAGCGATAGTGCGATTTCCAAGTACATGATGAGAAACGCCAGAGCCAGAACCTGATTCCTGAAAGTCGAAGGTGCGGCGTCTCAAAACATTACAAGGATGTACTACGCGAGAACACGATCCTTGCATACATTCTAAGGAAGTCCCGCGCGAGAGCGCGATTCTGAAGTACACTGTGGGTAAATATTCGGCGGGAGCTGTTGTCATTGTAGTTCGGGGGTCAACAATGCATTCGGAGCACGAAGACCTTTCTTTGTAAAAAACAATGTGCGAGCCACGGGAGGAGCCCGCCCACTGAAAAACGAAGGGCGCCAGGCGGGGGCATCAACGGTCGAAATTTGTTATACATTCGAATTCAACAGCAGTCATTTTAAGACTGGTCGCTTCTATCTGCTCACGTATACCCTAAACCGTCGATATCCGCCCTCTTTGTATTCGATTCGATCGTACCCCCCTTGGGAGTATCTCTTCCCTGCCTGCCGCGTGTAGTTGGCGCAGTAAGATAGGGGAAGGAAGGGGGGAGGGAAGAGGCAAAGTGGGCAGGGAAAAGGATGGAACGCGAAATATATTTGCAGGAGGAAGGTCCGGAGCAGGAGGGCAAGCGACAGAACCAGACAGGCGGGTCGGGCGGGCGGACCCTAAAGGGCAGGTCGGGAAGGCGGGCCCAGACGGCCGGGTCGAGCGGGAGGGTTGTTCAACCGTCAGTCCAGCGTTAACCGCAAGCAAGTTTCAAGTGATAGCGCGATTCCAAAGTACATCGCGAGGAAAACAATAGCGAGAGCGTGATTCCTGTGGCTTGGGGGCACGGCCCTGCAATACATTGTGATGGCCTGCCAGGCGATGCCACGATTCCTGCGTACATTCTACGTTGTGAGGAAGTATCCGGCGGGAGCCGCTGTTGTTGTAAACCGGGGGCCACTGACCCAGTTTAAACAGGCTTCCTTTATTAAACAGGGTGCGAGTCCTGAGAGGAGCATTTTAATTGGAAACCACAGGGTGCTCCGAACAGGGGGATCACCAAGAATTGCTTCTAGGAGTAGAGAATTCAACAACAAGATCAACACCACCACCATCAGCAACAACAATAACAGCAATCATAATTTCAATAATGTTCGCTCTCATCTGCTCGCGTGTCACTTCATAAGCATATCCCGAACCTTTGATGCCCGCCCTCTTAGTTTTCGATCGTGCCCCCATTGGGGGTATATCTTCCCTGCCTGCCACGTGTAGTTGGCGCAGCTGCTAAAACAGGGGCAGGATGGGAGGAGGGGAGAGGCAAGGCGGAGGGAGAAGGATGAAGCACGAGAGTGATTTGCAGGAGAGGGGGCTTGGAGCAGGAGTACAAACGGCAGCACCAGAACCCCAACGGGCAGGTCGTGCGGGCGGGCCCAGATGGCCGGGTCGTGTGGGCGGATCGTTGAAGCGTCAATCCAGCATGACTCGCAAGGAAGTTCCGAGCGATACCGCGATTCCCAAGGAAGTCGTGAGGACATCCATAGCGAGAGGGTGATTTCAGTGTGTTGGGGTCACGGCGCCGTCAATACATGACAAGGACATACCACGCTCCGTTGAATTCTCCGCTAAACATTGTATGTTTCAATTATAATGCTTCTCCTGGGGCTTGCATCCTGACGTTTATATATATACATTCACATACATACATACATACATACATACATACATACATTCATTCATACATACATACATACATACATACATGCATGCATGCATACATACATACATACACACATACATACATACACACATACACACACATACATACATACACACATACATACATACATACATACATACATACCTACCTACCTACCTACATACATACATACATACATACATACATACATACATACATACATACATACATATATACGAACGAGCGTGTTCTACCGCTGCTGGCGGAAAACCGGGGGGGTCACTACCGGTTCGAACCCCTCCCCCCCCCCCCTCTCCGGAAAACCAGGGGGGGTCACTACCGGTTCGAACCCCTCCCCCCCCCCCCAGTGCATCATGAAAAGGGGGGGGGGTCACTACCGGTTCGAACCCCCTCCCCCCCCCCCGAAAACCGAGTGGGGGTGCGGACAGTGGTGGGGACGGTGTTGGTGGGGACAGTGGTGAGGGGACAGCGGGACAATGGTGGGGACAGTGGGACAGTGGGACAGTGGTGGGGACGGTAGTGGTGGGGACAGTGGTGGGGACAATGGTGGGAACAGGGGGGACAGTGGACAGTGGTGGGGACGGTGGTGGTGGGGACAGTGGTGTGGGGACAGTGGGAATGAGGTGGAAACAGTGGGACAGTGGAGGGTACAATGGTGGTGGGGACAGTGGTAAAGGCGGTGGCGAGGACGGCGGTGGGACAATGGGACAGAGGTACAGTGGGGACAGTGGTGGGGACAGTGGGGACAGTGGTGGGAACAGTGGGACAGCTCAGTGGGACAGCGGAGGAGTCAGTGGGACAGTGGGGACAGTGGGGATAGGCAGTGGTTGGGTCCGTGGAGACAGTGGGGAGAGTGGAACCGTGGTGGGAACAGTGGTGGGAACAGTGGGGACAGTGCGACAGTGGTGGGGGCACTGGTGGGGACAATAGGGACGGTGGTGGAACCAGTGGGGACAGTGGTGGTGAGGACAGTGGTGCTGGGAACAACAGTGGGGGATGTGATGCGAGCGGTGGTAGGGACCGGGAGTCGTTTGCTGGCGGTGCGTGGGGGGGGGGTCGAACCGGTAGTGACCCCCTCCGGTTTTCGAGGGGGGGGGGGGTTCCAACCGGTAGTGACCCCCCCCGGTTTTCCAGATCCGGAGGGGGGGGGGTGGAGGGTTCGAACCGGTAGTGACCCCCCCCCGGTTTTGAGGGGGGGGGGGGGGGGGAGGGGTTAGGGGAGGGGGGGGTTTTGCCGGGGGGGAAGGGGGGGGGGATTCCAGCAGGGGGGGGGGATTTTCGGAGGGGGGGGGGGAGACCCCCGGGCGGAGGAAAAGGTTGGCAATTTTCCACAGTAGAGCGGCGGTGGATCACACTCTCTCATACATACATACATACATACATACATACATACATACATACATACATACATACATACATACATACGTACATACATACAGACATACATACATACGTACGTACACGCATACATACATGCATGCATGCATGCATGCATGCATGCATGCATGCATGCATGCATACATACATACGTACATACATACATGCATACATGTATGCCATACATCATACATACACACATACATACAACATACACACATACATACATACATACATACACACAATGTATGTATGTATGTATGTATGTATGTATGTATAATGATGTATGTGTATATGTATGTATGTATGTATGTATGTATGTGTAGTATGTATGCATGTGTATTATGTATAGTATGTATGTATGTATGTGTGTGTATGTATGTACGCATGTACGTACGTACGTATGTACTGTGTGTGTATGTATGTACGTTGGTAGGTAGGTAGGTCGGTAGGAGGGAGGAGGGAGGGGGGAGGTATACATGTATGTATGTATGTATGTATGTATGTATGTATGTATGTATGTATGTATGTATGTATGTATGTATGTAATGTATGTATGTATCATATGTATAGATACATTGTATACATACATATCTATATCTCTATATCTATACATATATATATATATATTATATATATTATATATATATATATATATATATATCGGAGTAGGCCAGGGGAAGGGGGGGCCGGGCCGGTGCCACCCTCCCCCATGGGCGCCCCCCGGGGACCTTCGGGGGGTAACAGACCCCCCGGGACTGCCCCGGGCCGCTTCCAAATTGCCCACGACAGGCCACGCGGGCCGTACAGATGGTCAAGAAAGCCTCAAGAGGCCCCGAAGACGCTCAAGATGGCCCCAAGACAGCCCAAGAAGCTCCGAAGCCGCCCCAAGAGGCTCCAAAGAAGCGTCCCAAGAGAGCCCCCGAGAGGCCAAAATCGATGGTTTTCCCTTGTGTTTTCGATGTTTTTGGTTTTGATCGCCTTTTTACTTTTCCTACGCTCTAACAAGGTCCAACAGGTCCTCAAGAGCGCCCCAGGACTGCCCGGGAGGCCCCCCAGACGGCCTGAAGACGGCCCTGGACAGCCCCAAGACAGCCCGAGAGGCGCCCGAGAGGGCCCTAGAAAGCCCAAGAGGGCCCCGCGAAGGCTTCCAGAGGGGCCCACGAGGGGGAACAAAAAGTGGACATTTTATTTTTCCGGCCTGAAAGCTTCCCAGGAGGCCCCGAGAGAGGCCCAAGACGCGCCAAGGAGGCCCCCAAGAGGCCCCGAGGAGGTCCCCAGGAGGCCCCCAAAAGACCCCAAGAGGCCCCAACACGAGCGCCACCCCCGCCCCCTCCGTCAAGTTGCGTTCACGCCGCGCTGCGCAGACGCCGTCGCGCAAACCTCTCGGGCCTGGGCGGTTCCGGGAGATGTTCCCGGAGGGGCCTCCGGGAACATCTGCTTCGGGGGGGCGCGGGTCCACGCCTTGCCCCATGCCGTCGTCGTCGTCGTCGTCGTCGTCGTCGTCGTCGTCATCGTGGGCGTCGTCGTCGTCGTCGCCAGTTCTTCTTGAAACTGTTCGTAGGCTTTTGGTAGAGATTCGGGGTTCGAGTTCGAGAAGGTTTTTCGCAGTTTTCGGCCCCAAGGGGCCCGCTTTCGGGCCCCAGGAGTATACAACATCACCCCCAGGACCTGTTGTGGAATGTGCTTGGGCAAGTCTTTCGAGGGGACTCCAACCGTGGCGACGTGGCTGCCCGAGGAGGTCAGCCCTCGACGTTCGACGAAAAATCGAGGGAGGACGTTGCTTCTCCGATTGTTCCTCACAGATTTTTACGTTTTCGATTTCTCCGCTTCCCGACGCTCCCGGACGCCGTAGGAGACCCTTGAGTTCGCTCCAAGACGGCCCAAGAGGTTCCGAAGACGGCCCCTAGACGGCTCAGGAGGCTCCCCAGATCTCCCAAGAGGGCTCCAAAAACGCCCACAAGAGGGAGCACACGTGCCATGCGAACCGACATTTCGCGGTCTCTGGCTTCAGAGGCCCCCAGGAAGCCCCCGAAGGCCATCCAGAGGCTCCCCAGAAGCCCCGTGAGGCACCCAAGAGGACCTCAGGAAACCCAGAGAGGTCCCTAAGAAGTTCCCAGGGAAACCCGAAAAGGCCCCCCGAGACACCCCAAACCACTCATGTTCCCAGGATGCTTTCCTGGAACATGATTCATCAGGCTTCTGCCCCCCACGAAACAATGCTTCCGAACGGCCTCGCTCGGAAACGCCACTCTGGCACGGGTGCTCCAGATGATGATGACGATGATGCTAATTATCATGGAGATGACGATGATGGTGATTCTGAGCATGATGCTGATGCCGATGCTGATGATGATTGTGGTGATGGTGATGGTGATGACCATGGTAATGATGAGGTTGATGATGACGACGATGCTGATGATGACGACGACGATGATAAAGATGATGCTGGTCATGTTCGCTACGATGCTCATGATGATCATGGTGATGATGGTGATGCTGAAGCTGAAACTGTTGATGCTCTTTATTATGTTCTTATCCTTCTCGATATAAAGATTAGGGGATGATTTTGTTGTTGATGGCAATAATAATCATGATGATGAATATCACCATGATGGCCACCATGCTTATGATGATTATGCTGCTGCTGATGATTGTCGCCCTGGCACTTCACGAAGCATGAAAAGGTCCGTCAGAAAGCTTCCACGGACGGCGCAGGAGGACGGGGAGAAGGCAACCCAGGAGACGGCTTCGGGAGAGGGACCCTGGAGGCCCCCAGGAAACCCCTGGAGGCCATCAACCAAGCGGGAAAGGGAACCGTGGCGCGGCTGCATCCTGGGATGCACACAATGCCCATTGACAACGTCTTCGGAGTTGACTAGAACCTAAGCGCGCGCGAAGCGCGCGTGATTCTACTTATACATATATGTGTATGCATATATATATAGTTATATATATATATATATATATAACTATATCTATATATATATATATATCAGAGTGAGGGGGCTGAACCGAACGGTCATTCACTGTCCCTGGGTGCGTGGCTGAAGTGGAATTCCGCGATGCGGATTATTGTTGTTGTTGTTGTTGGTGGTGTTGTTGTTGTTGGTGTTGTTGTTGTTGATGTTGTTGTTGTTGTTGTTGTTGTTGTTGTTGTTGTTGGTGTTGGTGTTGTTGTTGTTGTTGCTGGTGTTGTTGTTGTTTGTTGTGTTGGTGTTTGTTGTGTGTCGTTTGTTGTTTGTTGTGTGTTGCGTGTTGTTGTTGTTTTTTGATATTGTTATTATTATTAATGTTGTTGTTGTTGTTGGTGTTGTTGTTGTTGATGTTGTTGTTGTTGTTGTTGGTGGTGGTGGTGGTGGTGGTGGTGTTGGTGTTGTTGTTGTTGTTGTTGTTGTTGTTGTTGTTGTTGTTGTTGTTGTTGTTGTTGAACCTTAGTTACTAAACAGTTATTATTGTTGGATCCCCTATATTCGCCCTGGCGCTCTCGCCGAGGCGCCGGCCGCATTTCCTCTGAAATTGAGGCTCACGCTCAGGCGTTTTGGGGTTCCGCCAAAACCGGCCCCCCAACAACAACAACGCTCCGGCTC
Organism: Prorocentrum cordatum; assembly: GCA_963575745.1. Lineage (NCBI taxonomy): Eukaryota > Dinophyceae > Prorocentrales > Prorocentraceae > Prorocentrum > Prorocentrum cordatum. The sequence continues at coordinate 258,096 of CAUYUJ010017227.1, forward strand.
GAGACTTCCTCCTTTTTTACTCGGGCTCGGTGCTCTTGCTCGCCGCCGAGAGCGGCTCCCGGGCCGGACGCCCGGGTCGGCGCCCGAGCCGGCGCCCGGGCGCCGGAAAATCGAGTTCCGAGGCGGCGCCGAAAAAAGGCCATTCCAATACACATTTTTCTTTCGAAAATGCTGAATTTCTGCTTCCGGCGCCCGGGAGGCCGTCCGGGCCGATTCCGGAGCTCGGGCCGGCACCCGGCCCGGCTCCCGGGCCGGACGCCCGGGTCGGCGCCCGAGCCGGCGCCCGGGCGCCGGAAAATCGAGTTCCGAGGCGGCGCCGAAAAAAGGCCATTCCAATACACATTTTTCTTTTGAAAATGCTGAATTTCTGCTTCCGGCGCCCGGGAGGCCGTCCGGGCCGATTCCGGAGCTCGGGCCGGCACCCGGCCCGGCCGGCACCCGGCCCGGCTCCCGGGCCGGACGCCCGGGCAGTTCCGATCGCGCCGAAAAGAGGCCATTCCAATACACATTTTTTTTTTCTCGAAAATGCTGAATTTCTGCTTGCGGCGCCCGGGAATCCGTCCTGGGCCGATTCTGGAGCGGCTTTGGGCCGGACGCCCGAGCCGGCGCCCGTACGTGGTGCTTCTCTGCTTCTGGCGCCTGCGCAGCTTCCCGAGCCGCTTCTGGAACCATATCTGGGCCGGTCCAGCGATAGGTTTCCTGGATGTGCTGAACCATCCAACTTTTTGAGACTTCTGCGTCTCAAGGATAGGGAGAGAAGACATTAAAGGAGGATCAAAAAGCAACGTCGCTATGAACGCTTGGCTGCCACAAGCCAGTTCTACTTACTTGGACTACTACTACCGTTACCACTACTACTAGTGCTACAGCCGCAACAACAATATCATCAACTGCTGCTACTACAACTACTCATCCTTCCTCCCCCTCCTCCCCCTCCCTTCTCCTCCTCCCCCTCCCTATCTCTCTCATCTCCCCCTCCTCTTCCTCTTCCTCTCCCTCTGAGATGCGGGGCATGCGCAAGGCGATTGCGAAGGCGATGTGCCGTCCGAGCTATGGATGTTGAAGTTCCTCGGAAGAGGTGGTGGCCAAACCTTCTTGGGCGGGATATATGGGTGAGGGAATATCGGATCCCGCATGCCAGAAAAAATCCCCCATGATGGGGTGTGTTATCCAGATGGATGCATGTGTCATGTGGAAGCATGGCGCATGAGGGTAACATGATTGTTGTTGTTGTTGTTGTTGTTGTTGTTGTTGTGTTTGTTGTTTGTTGTTTGTTGTTTGGTGTTTGGTGTTTGTTGTTGTTGTTGTTGTTGTTGTTGGTGTTGTTGTTGTTGTGTGTTGTGTGTTGTGTGTTGTTTGTTGTTCGTTGTTCGTTGTTTGTTGTTTGTTGTTTGTTGTTGTTGTTTGTTGTCGTCGTCCCATCCGCGACCCGCCTCGCGACCCACCCGCGACCCACCCCGCGACCCACCCGCGACCCATCCGCGACCCACCCCGCGACCCACCCGCGACCCACCCCGGGACCCACCCACGACCCACCCGCGACCCACCCGCGACCCACCCCGCGACCCGCCCGCGACCCACCCCGAGATCCCCCCCGCGACCCACCCCGAGATCCACCCGCGACCCACCCGCGACCCACCCGCGACCCACCCCGGATCGCGACCCACCCGCGACCCACCCGCGACCCACCCGCGACCCACCTACCCGCGACCCACCGCGACCCACCCGCGACCCACCCCGCGACCCACCCAAGAATTTTCGGCGCCTGCGACGGGTTTCTTTTGCAGTCGTTCAGAACCTGCGACCCACCCGCGACCCAAACCGCGCCCGCGACCCACCCGCGACCCACCACGCCACCCGCACCCACCCCGCGACCCGCCCAAAATTTTCGGCGCCTGCGGCGGGCTGTTTTTGAATTCCTGCCAGGTGGAGGTGGAGAGCCCGCGACCCACCCGCGACCCAAACTACCTTCATTGAACAAGTCAAAGCTTCGGCGCCTGCGGTTGGTTTCTTGTCCATTCGTTCCAGGTGGAGAACCTGCGACCCAAACCGCGCTCAGTGTACAAATCCAAATTTTCGGCGCCTGCGGCGGGCTGTTTTTGAGTTCCTTCCAGGTGGAGATGGAGAGCCCGCGACCCGAACTACGTTCACTGAACAAACCAACAATTCGGCGCCTGCGGCGGGCTGTTTTTGCATTTGTTCCGCGTGGCCCACCAGCGATCCCCCCCGCGCTGAACTTGTCAGAGCACGACGACGACGATGAGGGCGAGGACGCGGACGAGGACGAGAAGGAGGAACAGGAGGAGGAGGAGGAGGAGGAGGAGGAGGAGGAGGAGGAGGAGGAGGAGGAGGAGGAGGGCGCCATCGACAGGGAAGGTGAGGGCCACGAGGTCCACCGGCTCGACGCCCGCGTCGCCCGCGCCCGCCCCCTCACTCTTATCCGCAATTGCGGGGTGCTACGTCTATGAATGTGTATATACATGTGTATATGTAGATGTACATGATTATATATATATATATATATATATATAACCACAGATCAGAAAAGGGAAAATGAGGTATCGCCAAACTGGGTTGCTTGGTCCCGAACTAGAGAAACAACGGTTCCGGTTGATATTTCCTCACAGAGAATTCCCAAATCGCACTCTCGCGCGGGACTTCCTCACAATGTATACAGGAATTGCGCTCTCGCGTGGGACTTCCCCACAATTTATTCAGACGCCGCGCCCTCGACACTCAGGAATCATGCTCTCGCTGTCCTCACGATTCATGTGGGGATCGCGCTATCGCTCCAGGCTTCCTCGCAATTCAAGCGGGACGCACGCTTCAGCAACCCGCCTGGCCGTTGTCCCTTCCTTCCATCCGTCCTCTCTTCCCCTGCCTGAGGAACTGCACGAAATACACGTTGCCGGATAGAGAGAGATATGCTCCTAAGGGGGTACGGTCGAAGACGAAGAGGGCGGGTATCGCTGGTTTGGGATATACGTGGCGCATGGGACGCAAGCATATAGTAATCATTGTTGATCCCACCTCCAGTAACCATGCTGTATTTTTCAATCCAAGTGCCCCTCCCAGGGTTCGCACCCTGCCAGCAAGGGAAAGTGAGGGGTTACCAAGCTTGGTTGGTGGGCCCTGGATGACAACAACAACAACGGCTCCTGGTTTACATTTCCTCGCAATGTATTCCCACATCGCGCTCTCGCTTAGGATGTCTTCACAATTGACTCAAACGCCGCGCCCTCGACAACGCTCTCGCTGTAGATTTACTCACGGTTGGTTTGGGAGTCGCGCTGTCGCTCGAGACTTCCTCGCGATTCATGCAGGACGCACGCTTCAGCAACCCGCCTGGCCCTTGTCCCTTCCTTCCATCCGTCCTCCCTTCCTTTGCCTTAGGGGCTGCACGAAATTCACGCTGCAGGCAAGAAAGATATACTCCGAAGGGGATACGATCGAAGACGAAGAGGGCGGGTATAGAGGGTTCGGGATATACTTGTTGAGTGGCACGCGAGCAAATAAGAACGAACAGTTTTAAGATGATTGGTCTTCTTGCTGTTGTTGCTGTTGTGGTGGTTGTTGTTGTGAGCCGGGGGCCAGGGGCGCAGTCTGAGGAGGAAGATTTCCCTCGTAAAAGATCAGGTGCGAGCCATGGGAGGAGCATTGCAATTGAAATGCACAAAGTGCACCGAGCAGGGGGGATCAAACAAATTTAGTCAGTAGACATGAGAATTCAACGACATGTGATCTGGAAAGTTGGTGCTACCTTCATTTGTTGCTCCCTCTCCCGTGCACCTGCGGGCTGCGTTTCTGAACCAGCCCCCTTTTGTGGGGCCTCTTTATGTACAGCTCCTGGTTACAGCATTCAGCAGTGCACTGTGTACGCGCACTATGCCGCCATGGCCGTCATGCGAGCTAACGCACTTGCGGCCAATCAACAAGTTGACGGAGTTGCGAGGAAGTCTCGGACGAGACCCTGTTCCTAAGTTCGGAGGCCTCTTCGGTCAAGGCGGCTCGGAGTGAATTGCGAGGAAGTGTCGAGCGGACGAGGATCGGCCTTGTCACTGTAGTCATCGTAGTTCGGCCGTTGTCATCGTAGTTCGGCCTTCGCAAACTGGACGAGGATGTCTCGAGCGAGAGAGCCGTTCTTGAGATTCGGGGCCTCTCTGGCCAGGGCGTCTCGTATTAAACTGTGAGAAATAATTGAGCCGTTGTCGTCGTAGAGAGGAAATGAGAGGAAATCGTGGGCGAGAGGAGAGAGAGGAAATGAGAGGAAATCGTGGGCGAGAGCGCCGTTCCTGATTGCGAGAAAACATATGACAGGGAGCGCGCGAATAAATTGCGAAGGAGTATGCAGCAGGAGCCGTTGTCGTCGTAGTTGTCCCCCAGCAACATGAGTGAATTGCGAGGAAGCCTCGGGCGAGAGCGTCACTCCTGGGTTTGGAGGCCTCTTTGGCCCAGGGGGTCTTGGAGTCAGTTGGGGAACTATTGAGCCGGAACCGTTGTTGTCGTAGTTGGGCCTTCGCCAATTTAATATATTGTCAGGAGTTGCTGGGAGAGAGCGCCATTCCTTATTTTAGGGGCCTCTCTGGCCAGGGCGTCTGGGAGTACATCGCGAAGAAGTATCGAGCGGAAGTCGTTGTCGTCGTAGGTGGACGTTCGTCAACTAGCTTGATTTGGGAGGAAGCTCCGCGCGAGAGTGCCATTCCTGAGTCTTTGAGCCTTTTTGGCAATGGTATCTCGGAGTAAACCTGGAGGAAGTATCGAGCGGGAGCCGCTGTCGTCCTAGTTGGGCCTTCGCCAACTTGATTGAATTGTCAGGAAGCCTTCGGCGAGAGCACCATTCCTGAGTTGGCGGCCTCTGTGGCTCAGCGCGTCTGAGAGTAAAGCGCGAGGAAGTCTCGAGCGGGAGCCGTTGTCGTCGTAGTTTGGTTTTCGGGGGGCAACATTTGGAGCCAAGCCTGCGCTCGTGCGGGAGCCTCAGTTTTTCAAGAAAATGCAGTCGGCGTCGAGGCGAGAGCGCCCGAAACCCTTTCCACAGGTCAGCAACCATCGTTTTCTCAAAGTGAGCGTCTTTGAGTCTTCCGCGACCGGGATCACGATGACGACAGCGCTCCCTGCTCCTGTGCGGCGGCCCGCTGCTTGTCACCGCTTTTTCGCAGCCTGGCGGCGCCTCGGCCGCCCAGCCGCACCGCTGGGCCGCGCGCAGCGCCGCCTCCCGCACGCGATGGTCAGTCGGGACCACGGCAGGGGCTTGTGAAGCAGGCCACACGCCGCCGCCGCTTCGTAGGCTATCCCAGTTCCTGCGCTGCCCTGCCTCTCCCACTCTGTATTGCATCTCTTCGTCTATTTGCACCTTTGTATACAGGCTATCCGTGGCTCTCCATCCCTCTCTCCCTCTCTCTCTCTCTCCGTCTCTCCGTCTTTCTGTCTCTCTGTCTGCCTCTCTCTCTCTCTCTCTCTCCCTCTCTCCCTGCACAAGCGGAGACGTCCCACGACGTTGCTGCTCGCCAGGGTCGCGCCCCTGCTGGCCTCCCCACCACAGCACCGCTCCTCTCGCTGGCCACCAAGGCACAGCTCGCCAACAGGCTACCGCCCAATCGGCCTCAGGTCAGCCCGCCAAAGGCTGGAGCCCAGGGGCTCAACCGCTGGGCTGTCCTGCCGAGGGCACGAGCCAGTGGGCCACCGGATGCCTTGCACAACTCTGACGTTCTCGCACCCTTGCCCCCAGGCCCTCCACGCTGCCCACTCGCACTCCTCGGCGTCCGTCCTTTTTGTTTTCCTTCTCTTTCGTGGCTGGTGCTTAGCATGGTACGGTCGCCATTCCCTCGGTGGGGAAACTGGCAATTTTGATCATCAGCCCATTGGTTGTTTCTCTTGGGGGGGGCGGAGATGCAGAGAAAAAACCGTGCCCCCTGGCCCTGGCGCCGGTCACGGCACCACAACGGCTTTCGGCCTCCACCTAGCCCACGCGGCTGGCTCCAGCTCACCAGCCACCGCCGCCGCGGCACCAAGCCTCACCAGCGACCACCACAGCCATGGCTTAGCCGACCGTGGCCACCGCGAGTACGGGCGGCGTCGCCGACCGCGACGACCACAACCACGATCGCGCCGACCACGGCGACGATCAACCACCTCCCCCGCCAGGCGCAGGCCGTGCTACTCCCGGACATGGGAATCATGATCCTGCCCCTCAGGCGGCCTCGAGCAACCAGCGTGCACATGTCATCACCGCACCACATGGTAATCAGGCCACCCCGCGGAAACCTCGTCAGCGACCGCCACGGCCACGGCTTAGCCGACGCTGACCACTACAGCGATTACGGGCGGAGTCGTCGACGGAGATAGCCACGACCTCAATCTCGACGACCACGACGACGCAACACCTCAACCAGGCGCAGGCCGAGCTACCACCATACAGGAGCAGCAATCTGCTGTCCTCCCGGTCGCCATCGGCAGCACTCACTCCTCCCCTCGTGGAGCAACGCAATGGCAGGATGCCTCCAGGTCACCTTCCAGCAGCTCCTCGCCGATCACGCCTCCGCGTGCGGCTGCGGCGTGTCGAGTCGAGCACCAGGCCACCAGCGCCCAAGTGCCAGGACTCGGCCACCGTGGCCCCGGCACCCGATGACCACCATCGGCTTCTTGCGGCGGCGCTGCCCGGCCTGCAGCGCCCTGCCGCCCACCCCTCGCATGGGGCACCGTGCGGGGGGGGGGGGGCCGCCACGGCCGGGTGACTGCCCGCCACGCCGCCATCATCCCCTGGCCGCCACACAAGCGGCACCCGCAGGACTGCCGCTCCCGCGCCGCTCGGGGTCTCGGTTCTTCACCTTCGGACGCGCGCTCCGGCCCGCGCCGGTTGGTGGGCCTCTGTGCTCGGTCCCTGCCAGTTTCCGCTGCGCCCCAGCCATCAGGGCTCGGCGCGCGCGGAGCTTGGGCCGCAGCGCCTGGACCCGCGGTCCGAATCCGGGCCATATCTCTCTCTATCTCGCTCGCTCTTTGTTTTGCCTCTCTCGCTCTCTCTGTCTCTCTCCCTATAAATGTATCTGTATGAATATGAGCACGTTCCATGTCTCATCATTCTTTTCTTCGTGAGTTTGAACGTCCGGGGTGGAGACGGAGAAGAGGTAGCACGACCCAGATTCCTTGCCGTCCTGATTGTGGCCCAGATTCCCAGGCACCCCAGAGTGGGCTGTAAGGCAGTTGATGCCATGCTGCTGATGTTGCTCCACGTTTCTCCTTCTCTTCCGCCTCCCTTCTCCTTCCAGAAAAGGCGGATATCTGGTATCAGGCTTTGCTAACCCCGCTCAATCGGATTTGAGGCGCGGTCTTCTATACCCCCGCTGTGGACTTGGGGAGGCCCTCCCTGCTTTTCGATCTCGCCTCCCCACTCCGACGCGGATGGAAGTGCCTCCTCATTCCTTACTTTTTTCTCGCCCTGCTGTTTTCTTCCTTCTCCTCTTCTCGTCTCCCCATCCCTACTCCTCCTTTCCCTCTTGCATTCTCCTCCTCGTCCACCTTCTGCACCTCCTTTCCCCTCCTTGCCTGCCTGGCCCCGTCTGCAGCTGAAAGGAGTGGTGCTTGAAAAGAAGCCTCGTCGGATCCAGCCAAGCACTGGCCCGTCCCACTCTTGGGTCCGAATCTCAACTTCTGGGCAACGTAAACCTGTTTGCGCATTTCCATGCGGAATGGAAGACCCCCAGCCTGCTGTCTCCTCTCGCCTTGATTCTCCTCCTCCTGGGGTGTGTTCGAAGCCTCCTTTGGTAGATCCAAGCGCCTTGCGCCTTACATGTGCATCGCTCTTGCTTGCTCTGATAATGCGTTGCTTATCGTTTGCATTCGTTGCAAAGCTTAATATCACGGTCCCCACGGTCATCTTCGCAACTTGTCTGGAAGTTGTAGCGGTTTGCCGCAGTCCAACGGGGCCGAATGCGCTTGGTCTGCTACTCGCAAGAGGAAGCGTCCGAAGCGTCCTGCGATCTCGGTCGAGGGTGGTCCCTGGACCGTGGTTTGATTTTCCCGTGAAGTGTTGCAGAATTCCATCGGAATTTACCCAGTTCGAGACCCCGCTGTTTCACCGAAAGGGAGGGTCTGAAAGTCGGCTGTTGGGCTGATTTTCTTTGCCGCCGCCCCAACTTCTTTGTGCTGCTGGTGGGTCGAGAGCCCCTGCAGCTGCGAGGTCATTCTCTCTCAATCTTTTTGGCGCGCGATCGCTGACCTCTGGTACAGGGGCGGTCGGCTTCCGAACCCGTGCGATCATGACGGTTGAGGTCACAAAAACCTGTTCCCCTATTCCTTCTCCCCAATCCTGCCTTGGCCTGCGCCTCTTCTCGTCCTCCCTTCCCTCGTTTGAGTCCAGAGCCCGTCCGAGCCTCAGCGGTCTCCGCCGCCCGCCAACGCCCGTCGCCCGGCGCGGGGGTGGCAGGACGTAGCAAGGCGGAAGGGGTGGTAAGGCGTCGGGTTGCGCAGCCCACCCAGCCAGCCCCGAACGGCCTCAGCAGGTTCCCCGAGTAGTCCCAGCTGGCCTCAACAGGCCCCCCGAGTAGCGCGGGACGGTCTCAGCACCTCAGCCCTGGGGCGCGGTGCGCCCCAGGGGCGCCGTTGGAGGAGGCGCCAGGGTGTTGAGACCGTGTTGAGGCCAGCTGGGCCCCACCTTGGGCGCCTGTGGAGGCCAGCCGGGACTACCTGGGGGGGGGGCGGGGGCTGTGCGCAGCCCGAAGTCTCACCAAAGGCGGAGGGCATGGGGTGTGGGGTTGACATGGAGGAGGGAATTCCGTGCGTCGGCGTTCCTGGGGATCGCGCGGGTTTCGGTTAGATCTGGGGCCGTGGAGGGGGCCCAAGCTCTCGCGTTCTACGCCTTCGCCTTCCTGAACGCCGCCTCTCCGAACTTCTCACTCGTCGAGTTGTGATCTGGCGAGTTGGAGGGAGGGATGTTCCCAGACATCCAGCGCTCAAATTTTTTGATGCGTGGGCACCTGAATGTCCGGACCATTTCCCGAGGACCAGTTTTGCATCCTGAGTCGTTCTCGGACGGTCCCAGGGCCCGTTGTGGGCCCCCGGAGGCCGAAAATAGCCCCAAGCAGCCACTCCAATCTGGTCGGAGCCTCGGATCTTTCGGTTTGGCGGTGCTGAAGCTATCCTGGCTCGAGCAGCCCCGCGTCCGCTGCGCGCGCGCGGGGGGGGAGGCGCCTGGGCGGCGATGGAGGCGCCGCCGGCGCGCGCCACCGCCGCGGCAGCGGCCCCGCGGGTGCGGCCGGGCATCCCGCCAGGAGGCGGCACCCCGTGGCCCACGGGCGAGACACATGTCCGTACTCGCGGCCTCGCGGGCAGGCGCCCCTGCGCCGCGACTCCGCGGATACGCTGTGTTTTTTTCGCGGATGCCCCACGCGGAACTGGTCCGTGCGACCTGGAATCCAGACCGCGAGGGCGCGGGTACGGATATGTTCGCCGCTCGTGACCACCCTCGCACCACGCCTCCTCGGCCTCGGCTTCGGGTTGACAGCAAACTGTATAATCGTTAACTTTCGGAGGCCCGCGCGGATTTCTTGGATCGGCGCTGGAGCCCCCCGGCGGCGCCTCCGGAGCCACCCCAGGCGCGCTCCGCTCGCCAGGGAGCGGGGCCCAGCGCCGATCCAAGCAATACGCGCGGACCTCCGAGAAAGTTTGGGTGTATGTAGTTTGTTGTTCTTCGATGGCCTCCGCCTTCTCTTCCGCTTTCCTCCCCGTCTTCTCACCTGGGACCTCACCTCCTTCTTCTTCCGACACCGATGGGAGCAAGAAAGCTGCTGCACTGACGAATGACATGCAAAAACGAAGCGGCGGCGGCAAAGCGGCGTCATCCAGCACGGTGCCTGTCCGCCGCGTAGCGCCCCCACCCGTGACCCTCGAAATAAGGGTCGTAGGGCACATAGAAATCCTGCACCTGTGGCGGGACCTCGGGGACCTGGCCGACTTCCTGCAATTCACAATCTCGCACAGTTAGAAGAAGTGCCTGGGCAATAATCTTACACAACTGCGATGGGTATTGCTTCGCTGCTGCAGTACGGAAATCGCCATTCCCTCGGACCCCGACGAGCTCTTCGGGATGAGAGGTGTGGGGGCATTTGCCCCCGCCTGGCAACTGAGCAACTAAATCACGAATCGTCGGCACGTTAACGCACAATAGGATAGTGGGTTTCTTTGACCGAGCACCACACCTCACCTCCTCCGCCTGCTCCTCGTTGTCATCCTTTCCATCCCCCCCCCCTCGTCCTTGCACCATCCTCCTCCCAGCGGCCACAAGCATCGCCCCAAGTCGGCCCACAAGGCCCCAACAAGGGGCCCAAGACGGCCAACAAAGGCCCCAAGACGCCCCAAGATAGTTCCAAGAGGGGTCATGGTCCATATGGACTGCTTGCTGCTATCAATTGGGCGCAAGTGGGTGGTCTCAGTGGCTCAAGGCATCTCGGCTCAGGGCATCCCACGGCCGCGGCGGGGGGGTGGCCGACGCGGCCCGGGCGCGAGTGCCGCGGGCAGGGGTGCGCGGGGGGGCCAGGGGAGCAGGGGCGCGCCAAGAGCGGGCTGGCCCTATGGCGGCACGGTCGCATGCTGGCGGAACCCCGCCCGCCGGCGGAGCGGCCAGCGCTGCTTTCTGCACGTGGCAGAGGCCCAGGAGAAGGCGGCCACGGATGCAGAGGAGACAGCCAGCGGCTAGGAGGCGGCTCGGAAGAAGGCGAGCAGCTGGGAGTACAGGAGGACGAGGCAGAGGAGCACCTGAGGAGGCTAGGAGGAGGGTGCCAGGAGGGTGCCAGCAGGAGGAGGAGGAGGAGGAGGAGGAGGAGGAGGAGGAGGAGGAGGAGGAGGAGGAGGAGGAGGAGGAGGAGGGGGAGGAGGAGGAGGAGGAGGAGGAGGAGGATGAGGGAGGACGAGAGGGGAGGCCGAGAAGGAGGAGGAGGAGGAGGAGGAGGAGGCTGAGGAAGAGGAGAGGAGGAGGAGGAGGAAGAGGTGGAGGAGGAGGAGAAGGAGGAGGAGGGAAGAGGAGAGGAGGAGAAGGAGGAGAAGGAGGAGGAGGAGGAGGAGGAGGAGGAGGAGGAGGAGGAGGAGGAGGAGGAGGAGGAGGAGGAGTGTGCCGCGCGGCCTGCCCGCACTCCTGCAAAGTGCCGTTTTGCCTGGGCCGCGATGCTTTGGGCCGCATGCGCGGTGCCGGCGTCAGATGCCCTGCTCAGGCTCTCGTCGTCGACTGGCAGTGCACATCGGCGGATGTCAACACGACGTGGACGTCCTGGACGACTTTGTCACCCGCGAGTGGGACGAGGATTCAGACGAGCACCATGCGTCCGATCAGCACGACAGCGACCAGCAGCAGTCCGACTGGCGGCACGACGGGGCTCGACAGTACAACATCGACACCCACGATTGGGATGGCCGTTGCGGCAGGCAGCGCGTCTTTTCGCACCAGGTCAGGGTCCAGCATCACGATTATAACGCCTACGAGGGGTACGAGGCTGAGGTGCACGAGTGCGACCAACATCATACCGACGGGCAGCACGACGTGGCCTGCGCCAGTGCCTACACCAGCGCCGACACCGGCAACGACGGGGGGGCCTACACCAGCGCCATCGCCATTTTCGTCGCCTGCAACGATGCCGGCGCCCTCACCATCGCCTACACAAGAGCCGACGCCAACATCGACGCCCGCAACGACGCCAGCGCCCACGCCGGCACCAGCACCGGCGCCTACATCAGCAACGACGACAGCATCGGCGCCTGTAACGACGCTGGCGCCTACGCGGGCACTAACGCCAGCGTCTACGCCAGCATCGACGCCAGTACCAACGCTTCCTTTGCCGTCGGTGCCTACACCAGCGCCTGCATCAGCACCGACGCTGGCACCGAGGGAGGGGCCTACGCCGTTAAAATCGACAGCGCCTACAGCAGCATTGGCGCCAACATCGACGCAGCTGCGCCCGCACGGCCGCGGAGGCCGAGCCAGCCGAAACGCCAGCGAGCAGGAAACGAACAACTTTTGTCGCCGCTGGCTGGAGGGAGAGGAGAGAGCGGCAGACGCTTTGGGCGGAGACAACAGAGCGGCGCCAAACGAGGGAAGCGGCCAAGTCGACTCACCAGGAAAAGCGCTGCGTCGGCCTGGCCGCGGAGGGGCTCTGCTCGAAAAACTGTTTGGCGCTGTCGTCGGAGCCGCTCGTGTCCGTCGCGCCGGCCGTCGTGGACCAGATGCGCAGCAAACACCCGCCAGGCCAGCAACATGTGGAGTTGAACAGCTCTCCTGACGTCCACGCGGCCGCCGCTTCCCAGGTCGACACCTCTCTCGTCTAGAAGGAAGCGCGGGCCTTCCCCAAGGGCTCAGCCGCCAGCCTCACGGGCCTGCGCCCGCAACACTTGCAGGACGCCCTGGCGACGACAGCCCACAGGAACGAGGTCGTCGAGAGGCTCGCCAGTCTCGTCAACATGCTCGCCCGCGGCCAAGCTCCGCCAGCGGTCGCGGCTTACTTTGCTGGCGCCTCGCTGGTGGCTCTCCCGAAGAGCAACGGCGGCCTTCGCCCGGTTGCCGTCGACGAGACACTCCGCCGCTTGGTGGGCAAGCGCTTCTACGAGGGGGTGGCCGAGGCTGCCCGTGACCACCCAGCGCCCCTGCAGGTCGCCATGGCTGTCCCTGGAGGCGCGGAGGCGGCTGCCCACCGGACCAGGCAGTGGTTCGCACGCAACTATGGCAACAGGGACGCAGGGACAAAGCCTTCGTAAAACCTGGCTTCTCGAGCGCGTTCAACACACTGGACCGGCAGGCCATCCTCAGAGCAGTGCGCGAGGATTTCCCGCGCTGGCACTGGGCGGACTGGTGCTACGGCAGCCCCATCGCTACTCTTCCTCGGCATATAGGCGCTTCGCTCCGAGTGCGGGGTCCAGCAGGGCGACCCGCTTTGCCCGCTGCTTTTCTCTCTGGTACTCCAACTCTGCGCGGAGACGGCGCACCGCAGCCTTGAGGAGCAGGAAGCTCGCGCAGGACGCTGGCTTGAAACTCGCGCTCTTCTACTTGGACGACGGATGCGTTGCGGGCGACAGACAGGCCGTGGCTCGCCTCTTGCACCTCGTCTTGAGTTGTTTCCGCGCCCGCGCAGCGGGGTGGCTTAAAATTCAAGATACTGAAGCAATGCAAATCCAAAGCAAGACCAATATACAACAACAATACTCGTAGACAAAAGCAATGCCAATATACGAAACCAACATAAAACCAATATACATATTCAATACGAAAAAGGATACAAAGCCAATCCAATACAAAGCAACACCAAACCAGTGCGACACCAACGCAACATTAGCCTGGCGAAGGACCCAACCATATGCAATCGTGAGAACCGCGGTTGGGAACACCGTCTTCCGTGGAGCTCCCTTTGGCGCCACGACACGCGCCGCGTGAGGGGTGCGCAGAAATGTGTGGTGTGGAAGCATGCGGGCCCTGCCGCTGAGGCCTTCGGTGGAGCTCCATCTGGGGCCACGAGACGCGTGAGGGGTGTACCGGAATGTGCGTGGCGGGCGCTCAGAGACACCCGCGAGGACCTTCGCTGGAGCCCCCGGTGGGGCCACTAAACTTGTGAGGGGTGTGCCGAAGTGGGCGCGGGGGGCGCATGCGGGCCCCGCCACTGGAGCCTTCGGTGTAGCTCCCAAGGGATCCACGAAACTTGTGAGGGGTGTGCCGAAATGGGTGTGGGGGGCGCACGCGGGCGGTGTCGCTTGGGCTTTCGGCGGGGCTCCCAATGGGGCCGCGAAACTTGAGAGTCGCGTGCGTGCGCGCGTGTGCGTGCCGAAATCCGCGGTGGGGAGGCAGGCCGTACCTCCCCACCATTTGGGGCGGAGGGCTCGGATTGTCTGTTCGTGTTCCCTCTCTTGCCTCTCGGGGCCATCTTGGAGCGTCGGGCGCCCGACAACGTTAAATAAAAACAAGCAGCACTGAAACCTATACGGGGGGTCCATATTTTTAGCATATTGGTGCCTTCTCTGGGTGCCATATTGGATTGTTTTTCGGGTTCTTTGGGGTTTGTTGGGGTCGTCTTGGGCGTCTTAGGCCGCTGTTGGGCTATATTGGAGGCCTCCTGGTGCCTCTCGGGTGTTTTTGTCGGGCCTTCTTGGCCCGTCTGGGGCCCCTCTGACCCCTGGAAGATCAACGCGACAGAGCCCGGCGGCGCCCGAGAGCGCCCATGAATTTGGAGAATATGGGGCCCCTGCCGACAGAGTGCTAGAATCCCATAGTCTCGAGTACATTGAGGCTCCTGCGCCCGACGTCATTGACGCGGAGGGCCCGGCGGAGGTGCTCGTGCGGGACCGTGCCATGGACACCAGGGTTTAACTGAGCCCCGCGCACCGCCCGCGGTGCCCCCCCGCCCGGCAACTCCGGTTTTTGTCCGTATTCAGATACATACGCAAACGGGTTCGCAAATGTACCCAGATACTATCTGGATACGATGTGAATGCGAAACTGATACCCTTTGGATAGGCTTGCGCCCGCAAGCGTATCGAGATAGTACCTCGATGCGTTTACAAACGCGTTCGCAAACGCATCGAGATAGTATCTCAGGGTGTTTGCAAAATCCCCCGGCGGATTTGTTGTTGGATTTGTATTTCGGAGCGTTTGTAAATCGTATCCGGGGGCGTTCGCAAAATGCATCCCGTCGATCCCCCAGGGGCCCGGCAGGGCCCCCCATCCAGGACCCTGGAGACACACCCTGGGGGCCTCGGCATTGAAAGGCCCCTGGGGGCCGTTCGGGTCCCAGGACCGTCGAGAATTGATCCGGGATGAAACTTGAGCCGCCGCCGCCGCCGCCGCCGCCGCCGTCGTCGTCGTCGTCGCCGTCGCCGCCGCCGCCGCCGCCGCCGCCGTCGTCGTCGTCATCGCCGTCGTCGTCGTCGTCGTCGTCGTCTTCGTCGTCGTCTTCGGCGTCGTCGTAGGCGGGCGGCGGCGAGGTTCCCATGCCCCTCGGGGGCTTTGCCGCGATTCGAAGCGGCGAGGGGGGCGCCGGCGCCGGGAGGCTCGCGGGGGCCGTTCGGGCCCCAAGGCCGTCGAAGATCCGATGCGTGAACTCAAGTGGCCCGCCGGCGTCGCCGCCGCCGTCGTCGTCGTCGTCGCCGCCGCCGCCGTCGTCGCCGTCGTCGTCGCCGCCGTTGCCCCCGAACCTCCCGACAACCCCCCGGGACTTCCAGGGGGTCCGCGGGTGTCGTCACCGCCGCCGCCGCCGTCGTCGCCGCCGCCGCCGCCGCCGCTGCCGTCGTCGTCGTCGCCGCCGCCGCCGCCGTCGTCGTCGTCGTCGTCGTCGTCGTCGTCGTCGCCGTCGTCGTCGCCTCCCCGCACCGCCCGACAACCCCCCGGGACTTCCAGGGGGTCCGCCATCGTCGTCGCCGCCGCCGCCGTCGTCGCCGCCGCCGCCGCCGCCGCCGCCGCAACGACGCAAAAGGCGAGCGTACCTTCTTGTATGTCCCACGCGGCCATTCATTGCCATAGCCTCGCCGCTGGTAGGGCCGTGGAATGCGCACAACCCGACCCCGAGAGTTCCCCCAACAACATAAATGGCATCGCGCAGGTTTCCTCAACTTGGGATTTGGTATCACGAGGGTGTCCTCAACCAGGGGGGCTTGCATCCTTTTCTGATCGCACGTTGCAGGTGGATCCGTTTACCTGCGGTCGGTCAGCTTCGGGGAGCTTCTGGATGACGGCAGCGGCTGCGCATCAGGCGCTGCTATGCAAGGCGGTTCGTCTGGCGCCCACGTTTTGACGGGCGTTTGAGATCGGCCCCGCGTTTCGTTCGCGCGCGGGCGCAGTCCGCGTCTCCCAGTCTTACGTTTTTTTGGCGTCGTGCCTGCAATTTTGGTGGGTGGCATGGTGGGTATCGATCGAATCGGTTTGGGTCGGCCGTCCCCCATCGGCCTCGCTCAGTTGAGCTTGGATAGATTTCGGCTGGTGTCGGTCGGTGTCGGTTTGCTTCGATCGGTTTCGGTCGTCCTTCGATGGCGTCGGTCGATCTCAATGGTTCTGGGACGCGGCTGCGCGAGTCCGCGGTTGAGCGAAACCGAGCGACCGATGCCGAACGAGGTCGACCGAATCATACATACGGCGGCAAAAAACAGTCGAGACCGATCCAGACAGCTGAGACCCGTTAGGACCGACCGAGATTGTTTGGGCCTTTTCGATGCTGCGCCCGCCCCGCACGCAGTTCGCAGGGCGGAGCGGTTCCCAGCGCGCCCGCGCATTCGATCTCGGTTCGTGGGCGGGGAAAGATTTGCTAGACATGCCACGCGGGGCGTTGCTCTCGGCCGTCGTAGCCCCCTTTGTTTTTGACGGCGCCTCTGGGTTTTACCCAGGTTCGCGGGCTCACTTACTATTTCGCGTTGGCGAAGTGACGGGTTCATGTTAACAAACATTCGCGGTGCGCGTGTCGAACGTCAGTTTTCGACTCGGCTGCAGTTTGCAGAGAAATCAACGTCAATCGTTCGTTGGAAATGTCGCGCGAACAGCGCCCATACTTTTTCCCCCGCTGCGATTTTGTTGGGAAGTGTAATAATATTGGCAAGTTGTTGCTGGCGTTGTTCGGAACACCCCGAACGAACGTTACGCAATGTACCAATATCGACGCGAAATTGGGCCTCGGACTGCGTGGGCGAATTTGCGCCGACGCTAGCGTCACGTCGGGCAGCCCAATCAGCGCTTGCACGTAAGGGACTTGACGTTTCATGGTGAACGATGGGGTTCCGCCGAGGTTTTGCATTGTTGCCGCCCGCGTTGCCTTGCTCGTGCCTCGTGTCCACCTCGCGCTGGGTTGGGCCGCCGTGGTTCCACCGCTCTGTCGCGAGTGCCGCTTCGTTGGCGCCTCGCGGGCGCCTCGTGGGCGTCCCGTGCGCAGGCCGGGTCCGCCAACGTTTCGCCGCGTTCCCGCTTACGCTGCCGCGCGGGCGCCTCGCGGGCATTTCGCGCGGGTCTACCGGAATGCGGCCGCGGCGCCGCTCGCGCCGAGGCGCGGAATTTTGTTCAAAGAATTATCCCTCCCTCCCTCCCTCCCTCCCTCCCTCCTTCCGCCCTTCCCTGATTTCGGTTTTCCTTCCTCCCCTCTGTCCTTCCTCCCATCGCCTTTTCCTGCCCTCCCTCCCTCCTTGCTTCCCTCCCTCCCTGTCCCTCCCCTCCCCCCTTCTGCCGCTCCCCCCATCGTCCCTCACCATCCCCCTTCCTCGTTCCTCCCCTCCCCCTCCTCCGTCCGTCCTTCCTTCTCCCCCCTCCTCTTGTGTTAATCAACAGCATGGCACGCGTTGGTCTTTGGGAGCCTGCTTCGAGGGACTCGGGTTGTCAGTTAGCCGCAATACCTCCTCGGTTCGTCCTGGACGCTCGCGCGTTGGCTCGCTGGTGCGGATCGTTTCCGCCTCGCCGTCGACGACAAGCTTATCTTACGTATTGTGTACTGTTGTCGGCCTTCATGTACTCAGCGCTGCAGGGCCTCATTGGGCATGTAACCAGCCTCCGTGGCGGTCGCGGTGCCAGGGGATCCTCTTGAGGCGGGGGGGGGGGGGTCGGGATGTCAGTTCCTGCTCCTGCTCTTGAGCCATCTTGGGGCGTTCTTGGGCTCTCAGAGGCCGTGCTGTGACATCCTCGAGCTGCCAGGGAGCTTGTCTGGCCGTTTTGGAATCCTCTTGAACGCCTCTGGGCCGTTTGGGAGCCACGTTGGTAATTGGCGTGGCTTTCTGGTAGCGCTGAAGACCATAAGTAACACGAATGCCAACGTAAGGTATGGAATGACGCGGTGGGTTCTCATCTGTGCGCTGCTCGTGCATATCTTAGGGGTTTCTTCGGGACAATTTCGAGGCGTAGTGTTGCCGCCCTGAGCTATGTTAGGGGACATCTTGGGCGCATTGGGGCGTTTCTGGGTTGTCTTTGGGCGCGCCTCAGGCACTTTATGCGCACCTCGGGGTTCCCATGGCCCGTCTTGGGGTATCTGGCTTTGGGGAAGTTGAGGCGGAAAAACCCAAAGGTTTGCAATGGCGCCGAACATTTTCGAACGCGTGGAGCGCGCACCCGTGGCTGCAAGCAGCGCGCATTTGAAAACAGGGCGCGTTGCGCCCCAGAACCTTGGGAAACACCAGAAGCCGCATTTCCAGACACCGTTGAGGTTCCGTTTGGCGTACGCGAAATCCGGTTGAGGCTTGTTGTCTGTTTTTTCACAAGCAAAACGGCCCGGTTGATAGCAAGTTGGCTGTACACGCGATTTGGGGCCAGGCTGGTTGATACCAAAACCGGAGTGGTCGATACCAAAAAAAGCATGGTTGATACCAAAAACAGAGTGGTTGATACCAAACGCCGCAATGGTTGATACCAAAAAAAGAGTGGTTGATACCAAAAAAAAGATGGTTGATACCAAAAAAAGAGTGGTTGATACCACGGATTTGGGTTGAGCGACGGCACGTGGCATCAACCAAAGAATTGGTATCAACCGGCGGAAAAGTGGTATCAACCGGCGAAAACATGGTATCAACCGGCGGAAAATTGGTATCAACCGGCGCGAACGTGTGGTATCAACCGGCAAAAAGTGGTATCAACCACCAGAAAAATGGTATCAACCGGCTGAAAAGTGGTATCAACCAGCGGAAAGTGGTATCAACCGGCCGCCAAATAGTAGCACACGTGCGATGCCACGCTTCTTGCGATGTCGACGTTAGATTGCCCGCGGCGCCCTGGACTGGCCCTCATTGTACTCTGGGCCCTTATTTGCACGTACTCTCGGACCCAGGGGGCCTCGCATGAGAACTCCTCGTCTCTGTTGCTGCACCCCGTCAACGCTTGCAGAAAACAACGTCCGAGGCATCGAGGGGGATGCAGCTAGGTCACCATATGAGTATCCTGTTCCCTCGAATGTTTCTCTCCAGCGCGGTGCTCCTGACACCTGACACGCTCTCGCGTCAGCGCCGCACACGATCTTAGCCTATTTATGCAACAGTTGCACGTGTCGATGGCATGCGTTACTCGACAAATTTTCCCCTAGCACAGCAGGAGGGAGAGGAGACATAATCCGCTGCCCTTCAGGAAGGCTATCCTCAGCACGCCCGCGTGATGACGACCTAGCGCGATAACACCACAGTTGGATAACATTAAGTGTTCTAACCTAGTTATATATCACTTAGTGGGATAACGCTGAGTGGGGTAACGCTCCGCAGGATAACGCTGAGGCGTTATCCAACTTAATGGGATATAACGTCAGTTATCCCACTAAGTGGGATAACGCCCGAGCGCGACGCCGATGCGGACAAGAATCTGGTCTTCTTACAAGACCAATCGCGCGGACAAGAACCGTGCGTTTTGTTTCAGAGGCCCACCGCTGGCCCACCGCTGGCCCAACGCTGTCCTGCTCCTAAGTTTACGTGGTCGTTCACGGAGCTGGAACACTGCTTTGAAGCGTCGCCTTCCCCGAGGTCGCGCGGAACGGCTCACCTATCGCACGTTGGTCCGAACTCTGCACCAAGTGTTTCTGAACACCCTCTCCGCTTCAGCCTCCCTCTTCTTTTCTTTTCCTCATTCCTCTTATCTTCTTCTCTGCAGGGTCTCACCGATACGAAGTTTGTGTATTTCGTATCGCTCCGCGCTCGCACAATCTTACTCGGTGACCGTTTTCCTAAGCAGTGGCGGTGCCTACGTGCTAAACGTTGGCTCCGTTTGTGCCATTTCTCCCCTCCCTCCTCCCACCTGCTGGTTCTTTCCCTTCCTGCCTCGTTCTCCTTTGATCTGTACTGCGGCCAGAATTTTGGCCACGTTTGCAGGGCAACCCTGACGCTCGTGCCGGCGTTTCGCACTTGCTACCCGAGCCCTGGGCCATTGTGAAGTTTTGTTTTCTGTACGTAAGTGGGAGAACACTTGAAGGGCAACGCTAAGTGCCATCCCCACTAAGTGTTATCCTACGAAGCGGGATCACATGCTCTTAGCCAGAAGCGTTATCCCACTTAGTGGAATAAATCCGGTTTTGAAGATGCGCCCAGTCCCCCCCCCTTTCCCCCCGCCCCCCCCCCCCCAGCATGCACGGTACTTCAAGGAAACAAGTCACTGGTTTCTTGGAGCTGTTTTGAGTCATCTTGGATAACATGAGCGTCTATCTTGCGCACCCGAGGTTCTCGTGAGAAGACTAATAAGAAACTTCAACCAAAAGTCGCCCTTTCGCGCCCCAGCGCTGTGTTGACGAAATTGTTTACCCAACGCACTGTTAACGAAATTGTCCCCCCACCGGTGGTCCGACCCGGTAGGGGCTGGCCTGCAACATTCCATTTCTTTCGCGTCACCTCTGGGGAGTTCCATTTTCCTGGTTGGGCGACGCAGGCTTTCGTCAACTCCTGATGTCGAGTGCCACGAATGTGGTCTCATCTGATGGTGCGACGTGCAAGCGCGCAACACCAGCACAATGAAATCCAAACGGCGCCCTCTACCAGGGTCCAAACAATTCGTTGCAACATAGTCTTTCTTTCGAGTCGCGGTGGACACATGACCTCATGCTGCAGGACATTATAGAACAGGCCTCTCACTCATTATCGCAGTTGCTAGGCTGCAAGGGCCCGGCGAGGCGCTTCAGAGTCCCGTCGGGTTTTCGCCTCGTTGCTTCACCAACGCGCGGCCCTTTTCGTTCCCCCGTTTACGTCGTCGAAAGATCCAATACCGCTGTTTTGATTGGGTGCGCTCCCGCACGCGGATGGCGTGCACGGGTGCTTTGCATCCCGTTGCCACGTCTGCAGCGGTTGCTTTTACCGCGCGCAGTCGTACTTTGGCCACCCACAATACCACTCATTCAGTTGAGGACCCCCTTACAAATACCATGCGAGCTGTTGGGGCCCATTGGGGTCGTGTTGCGACAGATTCCGCTAAGTCACGGCCTTGCCACTCGCCGCCAGATCCAGAGACGCAGCAATCTCCGCGCTTCCAGATAGGGCCAAGCCCTTTCGACGAACGGCCTGGAGACGCGCGCCGAGGGCAACGGCGGCGGCACCAGTGCCAGAAAGTCGGCAATGTTCATGGCGTCTTTTCTGGCCGCTCCGCGTAACGCACATTGTTCTGGTTCGATTGGATTTGGAAGCTTATCGCATTATATATGGATGCATGTGCGTAGCGGCGGTGTAGAAGCCGCGTCTGGTTCGTATTGAAATTGCATCAGTTGTATATTCCTCCTTCGTATCGAAATCGCATCAGTTTGGTATCTGGATTTGTTCGCACATATCGGCCTGTGCGGGCGATGGAAACAACGCAAACCTCGTCGTGGCAGAGCTCGCAACAGTGGGTCACACTCTCAGCACCGGGCCAAGCGAGTGCGAGGTGATGCCTGCGGCGTGGGCAGACAACGACGTGTCCGCGGCAAATTTCCCACTTGGCTTCCGACTGCGCGCCGACGGCTGCTTCGAGCTCCTCGGCGCGTCCATCGGAAGTGATGACTTCTGTCGCCAGCGCGCGCTGAAACGCGCGAGGAAGGCCGCGGAGCTCCTGGGGGCGCGGGCCGGACTGGAGAACTCGCAGGTGGGTCTGAAAATTCTGCGGGCCTCCTATTGCAAGCTCGGCAACGCGGCGCGCGCGGTGCCGCCCTCCCCCCGCGCCGAGGCCGTCCTGGAGATGGATTCCGCTGTTTGCTACTTCCTGGGGCAGCTGGCCGGCGCCTCTCTCGCGGCGCAAGCGCAGCTGAAGCTGGACAGAGGCTCCTCGCGCGCCAAGAAAGGGGAGCTCTGCCAGTCCATGCGCGCGGGCTACGCAGATGAGGGCGCGGGCAATGCCGGGGCCCTGACCGCGGCGCCCCAGGCCCGCAGCGCCAGTTTGCTGGATGCAGACTGCGCCCCTCTCGACGAGTGTGAGACGCACTCCGACCAGAAGACCCTCTCGGACAAGCTGGACGACGCCGCCCGCGCAGCCTCCTCGCCTGCGACGCGCGCCCACCTTGCCCCGGTGGCCGCCCTGGGCTCCAGCGCGCACCTGCCGGCGCCCCTCAGCGAGGCGCTCGGCGCAGCGGTCTCGCACAGCCTGGCGCAGATGGGGATCGAGCGGCGGGGCCGGGTCCAGCTGGTGGACGCGGAGACCTTCTGCCCAGCGTGCGGAGAAGTGATGGTCGTGAACTCAGCCGCGACCTGACGCGCGCCTGCCAGGGCGACCTCACGCGGCGCCACGACAAGCTGCGCAACGGCACTTTCTTCGACGCCCAGGCCATTGGCTTCTCATGAGCGGGGCTGGAGCGGTTCGGGCTGCTACCGCCCCAGGCGCCCGGCGAGGGGCCGGGCTGAGAAGCCGGGCGGCGACGGACTGGACAACGATGGCTCCCGGCCAGCGCGAGTCTATGTTCCAGGTGGCGCGGCGGCCTCCCCGCCGCCAAGGACTTCGCGGTCGTGCCCAGCTTGCGCGGTGTCCTCATCGCGCACTCCGCCGCCGACCCGTGCGATGCCCTCGGGCCTCGGGAGGTGTTAATAAAGAGCATAGTTAAGC
Source organism: Prorocentrum cordatum (assembly GCA_963575745.1). Lineage (NCBI taxonomy): Eukaryota > Dinophyceae > Prorocentrales > Prorocentraceae > Prorocentrum > Prorocentrum cordatum. The sequence goes on from CAUYUJ010017227.1 coordinate 280,552, forward strand.
GGCGGCGCCGCAGCACGGCGCAGGCCTGCCCCGGCGCCGACGTCGCTTTCATCCCGATGGTGGTGGAAGCGCGCGACGGGAGCTGGGGCGGCGAGGCGCGACGCGCCTTTGCCGTGCTAGCTCAGTGCGCCGCCAACGCGCGCGGAGAGGAGGCCGCCGGCGTGGCAGACAGGATGGCCCAGCGACGCTCGTCGCCTTGCGTTGGCGCGCGGGCCATTCTGCAGCGGCTGACGCACCCGCGGCCAGGGGCGACCGCGGCGCGCCTCACGGCGGCCGTGGCGGCGCAGGCGGCGGCGGCGGCGGCCGTCGCGTGACGCTGGCAAGGCGGCCGCCAGCGCCGAGGTGGATGACGAGGCTGAGGAGGAGGGGGAGGAGGAGGAGGAGGAGGAGGAGGAGGAGGAGGAGGAGGAAGAGGAGGAGGAGGAGGAGGAAAAGGAGGAGGAGGCGGCGGCGGCGTCGGCGGTGGCGGCAATGCTCATCGCCCTCACCGCAGCGCGCGCGGGAAGGGCGTGATCAGCGCGGCCTTGAACCCTCGCAAGCATTGTTACGACCGAGACGAGGAAGAACGGCAAGTTCGTCATTCCTGACTGCGTGATGATCAAGGCCCACCAGAAAAGGCGACCAAGGCTGGAAATCGCGAGGTGTTCGGCAAACTTGTCATGGTGAAATCGAAGCCGGCCAAGACCATCGCGAAGGCTTTCCTGGCCAAGGACCTCAAGGACGAGTTCCGAGGGCCATGGTCTGACACCTGTGCGAAACAGGCCTGGCAATTCAAGTCGGCGGAAGGGCCACAGAAACCGGCGGAATCAAAACGACGGCGCCTTGGCCGGCGGCAACGGGCGACAGGCCGGCGCGAACCGTCGCATGGCCGAGGTCTTGGCATTCAGCATAGCGGCTTCATGCCTCCTCAGCCAGAACTTATGCATCGATGGGGAGAAAAATATCCAGTCATCATGGCGGTGGGTGCAGGTTTGCTCGGCCTCCTAGCGGGTGGTCCCCAGAAATGGTGGTTTGCAGAGCTAAGCTCAGCATCTTAGCGATCTGTCAGGGTTGGCTTCTTCATCCTCCGCGTCAGCTTTGAACCTGTTGCTCGGTGTTACAATTTCCTTATTGGCCAAGGAATTGTGCACGAGCTTGCCGAGTGCACGGCCACGTTCCATTATCTCGGCTGGACCCTGCGGTGTCCTTCGTATACCTGTGCGGGTGATGCGTAAATAGGGTTCGGAGGCGAGAATGCAGGCAATAACGGCTAGTATGTTTGCCGTGGTGTCGAAGAAGCCCCGACGTGAACAATTCCAGCCTTGCTGACCATGGATCAACACTCGTCCGCCTCCGCTACCTCCCCTTGCTCATCCCCTCTGCTCTGCCTCGCCCCCTCCCATGTTCTTTGTCCTCGCGCCATCGTCCTCTAATCCCTCTCCTCCCACGCCTCCTTATCTCCTCCATTGGTGCCGGACGCAGGAGGGTAAAGGCCACCTCAGAGGACCTTCGGAAGAACGTAAGTTTCGCAACGCAGAGCCCCCCCACCGAGATGCGGGCCGCGATGTTATCCAGAGTTTGGGCGTTGAAGCCACTCAAATGAAGCCCTCCTTGAGCCCCAACGAGCCACGACTGAGTCGTTTCGGGTTCCTCTCTCCTCCCTTTCCTTCTCCTTGTACCCCCCCCCCCTCTCGCCGTGAGGCTTCAGAAAGTCGCCAGCCGCCGGGCCGCTGCCGCGGCGGCGCGCAGTTGCCACCTCCCGCCAGGGGTGCCCTGAACAGGAACCACCGCGGGACAGAGGTTTACCGGAGGGCCCGGCCCTTTCTCGGCCAGGAGGGGGGAGAGTAGCAGGGAGGATGGAGAAGAGGCCGAGTCGGCTGCAGGAGGGGGCGGAGGAGGAGGAAGGGAAGGAGGAGGAGGAGGAGGAGGAGGAGAAAGCGGGAAGAAAAACAATGAGGAGGAGGATGAGGAGGAGGAGGAGGAGGAGGGAGGGGAAATATGTCCAGGAGAAGGAAGAAGGAGAAGGAGGAGGCGGAATCAGGGACAGGATGTGGAAGAGGAGAAGGGATGATGGTGAAGAGGAGTGGTCATGATGGTAGTGATTGTGGTGATGGTGGTGATGGTCATGGGGATGGTGGTGGTGATGATATTGATGGTGATGGTGATGGGGATGGTTATAGTGATGGTGATGGTGACGGGGATGATGATACCGATGATGATGATGATGATGATGATGATGATGATGATGATGATGATGATGATGATGATGATGATGATGATTATGATGATGCTGATGATGTTGATGATGATGAGGAGGAGGATGGTGATGATGCTGATAGTGATGGTGATGGTGATGATGATTATGGTGATAGTGATGGTGATGGTGATGGTGATGATGATGACTATGCTGATGATGATTACCATGAAACTGAAAATGATGATGATGCTGATGATAATATGCTGATGGCGAGAGATGGGTCGGGGGCGGAGGGAGTGTGTGGACGGAGGGGGGAGGAGGAGACTGCATTCATGTAGGAGGAGGGCGGGACGTAATGGCGGTGAGGAAGGAGCCAGGCGGGTGACAGGGAATCGTGATGATGTTGATGATGTTGTTGTTGTTGCTGATGATGATTCTGATGATAATGATGGTGATGATGCTGATGATGATGGTTGTGATGGTCATGATGCTGACGACGATGATGCTGATGGTGATGATGCTGTTGATTATACTGATGGCGATGATGATGATGATGCTGATGATAATGATGATGAGGAGGATCCTGCTGATGATGATGGTGACGATGACGATTCCGATGATGGTGATGATGACGATGCTGATACGGATTGTGATGCCGATGATGATGATGCGGATGTTGATGATGATGCTGATCATGATGATGGTGGTGATGATGACGATGACGATGAGAATGTCGGTGATAGAATAATGAGGATGATGCGTATGATGATGGCAGTTGGTGATGGGCATTCTAAGGACGATGATGCTGATGGTAACGATGGTGGTGATGGTGGTGCTAATGCTGATGGTGATTAATATGATAGCGACGACGATGATACTGATGATGATGATGATGGTGAGGAGGATGATGGTGATGCTGATGACACTGATGATGCTGATGATGAGGAGGATGCTGATGTTGATGATGCTTTCGGTGCTAGAAATGAGGATGCTGGTAAGGATGACTACGATGTTGGCGATGGTGATTGTCATCAAAGTGACGATGATGCTGATGGTACTGCTGGTGATGATGATTGTGCTGATGCTGATGCTGATTAGGATGATGATGATGACGACGACGATGATAATGATGATGATGATGATGATGCTGGTGCTGATGATGATGATGCTGATGACGATGATGATGATTATGATGCTGATGATGATGATGATGATGATGATGATGATGATGATGATGATGATGATGATGATGATGATGATGATAATGATGACGAAGAAGAGGAGGAAGAAGAAGAGGGGAAGCGGCAGGAGGATGAGGATGAGGAGGAGGAGGGGGAATAAGAGAAGGGAAGGGGTCACGAGGAGGAGGATGAGGTGCAGGTGGATCAGGAACAACAGGAGCAGGATCAGGGTGATGATGGTGATGATGATGATGATGATGATGATGATGGTGATGATGACGATGCTGAAGAATAGTAGGAGGACGTCAAGGACGATGGGGCGAAGTATGATACTGGGGGTGCTTAAGTTTCCAGCCTGGTGAGCTGACGTCTAAGCTCCAGCCAACCTCGCTCTGAATCTTCCGTTACTCCCTTCTCCAATCCCTCCCTCTGTTCGTCATCTCTTCCTTCCCTCAGTCCGTCTCTTCTTCGTCGAAAGAGGAGAATGAGGAAGATGGACGGAATGGGGGGAGGGGAACCAACATTCAGATTGGATGCAGTCTTGATCTCTTCAGCCTGCCGAGTGCGGGAAAGCTCGATCCTGCCGTTGACTATCCCGCAGTCGACGCCGTCGCCTTGCTGTAGGCCTGTCGCACCAGGGCTGCCAATGTGATGGGCGGAACGAGTACGATAAGTATGCTAGCCGCACTCTATGGGTGCCTGCCCGACTATGGTGGCTGCATTCGGAGCATAGTCCCAGCATGATAAGAACGTACAGTGCTTTTGCCGCGGGACCCGCACTCGGTAAAGGAGCCACTACCAAACGATTGTTGGCCTGCTCCCCGTGCTCATAGTGAAACGGATGATGGCCCACAGAATCCTCCACAAGGTCGGAGGATTGCGTGCATCGGCCGGGGCAATATGAACTGAACCAGCGCTCTTTCATGTCTTGCTTAATGGAGCGGACTTGGACACGACAGATGGTGCGGGGGGGAGGCGGATGCACAGGACCAGGGGCCACGGCACTGGAGTTCGAGGGTCCCCGCACGGCCAGAGCCGAGGCAGCACCAGACGGGGGGCGGCTCTTCTCAGGGGTGGCCATGGCCTTGTTGCGGCCAGGGGCAATGCTACGTCACTCTCCCAGGGCCTCCGCGACACAGCGGATGCACTTCTTGACCAGCAGATGGTCGTCCTGATATTTGTCGAGCTTGCGGGTACTAGGCTGTGTCCCTCAGCTGGCGGCAGCCTTGGCAATGTGCTCCGACGCATCACTACCTTCGGAGAGCGGAGGGGCAAGGGGGATTACGAGGCTGATGATGAGGAGGTCCACGCTGACAGGTGGACACAGCGACGGGCTTCAGACTGGCGCTGGTGATCCGCGCCACGCTGGCCGCCGATGGCCAGAGCAACGACATCACACGTTGAGGCCACATACTACGTGCGCATGGTTTACCTGACCATCGGCCACTAAATTCAATAGTTCATCCAGGGCATATGGCATCAGAGCCTTGGAACTCCATGTGTGCGGAACCCTACGTTTGTAGCTGCATGCGTTTGAGCCATGAGGGTCAATGCAAAACAAGTCCAAGCATCGACCGATGAATGACAGCCACAGCCAGAGGGGCGGGAAGCCGCATACTTCCGAGCCGCAGGGGTCCAAGCAGCCACCTAAAGAAGTGTGCGACAACCGAGGCCAGCGGCGCGGGAGCTCATGGGGCCACAGGAGTACAAGTCATGCAGGTCCTGTCAACCACCGAGAAAAATCAAATAAGGCAGCCAGGGCCAGTGGGGACGGAAATCATGTTTTAGCCATCGGGATCAATGCCGTAGGGGTCAAACTCAGCCACAGGGCCAGTTTTCCAGAACCCATGCAAGCATCGCTTAGCGCAGGCACCGTTTGGGAAACGACTCGTCGCCGCGCCGCTATCTGGCCACAGCCCCTGTGCAAACGTTACCAACCAGTGGCTAACACGTTTTCGGCAGCTAGACTTACCAGCCCCAGCGGCGAGGTAAGAGTTAGCAGCTGCCAGTTGTCTCTCTCGTATGCTGGTCCGACCCAGAACACGCCCCGCGCCGAGCCTCGCTTTTCACAGGCTGGGCCTAGTGTGTTTCTGGGTAATATTGATGCGATCATTCACCACCTGCCAGACCACCCAAACCCAACCCGAAGGCCTCAAGTTGCCCTCCATTTCCCGTGTGGGGGTGGCCGGGGAACACACAGATGGAACCCTTACCCCCTCAACCCGAAACTCGGGTCTGCGGGTTGGGTTGGGGTGGTCTGGTAGGTAGTCTACAATCTCATGGCGTTGCCAGAACGTCCACCCAGGCGTACTAGTCTAACATTGTTCTGGTTTCGTCCTTGCGTGTAGCACGGTTTCCAGTCATGCGTTATTCGTGCCGCCGCACGTGATGCAGATCCATGGTAGATTGCCGCACTCTTTGTGTGTGTGGACTCTCCCCACAGGGAGACACCGCCCATGGTCTTGAGGAGGTGTTGCCCTTCGAGCGCAGGCTTGAACTATTTTGTCCGTGATTGTGATACGACTTTAGCTATGTACTTTGTGTGATTGTCCCCTTCGCCTTCTGGGCAGGATCGGGCTGAGGGAGGAGGAGGAGGAGGTAAAGGGGGAGTCTAAGGCGAAGGATGAGGAGGAACCTGGACGGGTCTATCGTTGCACTGATTCCTTAGCCCCAGGAGGCTGCCTCGCGTCAGCCCTTGGCTGCGGCAGCAGGTCGGATGGCTTGTGATGTGCACGGCTTGTCGATCACGGATGCTCCAAACACCTCCCAGTTGCAGGAGGGCGATGAGGAGGGAAACCAGGCGGATGAGGAGGAGAAGGACTGCGGAGAGGGTGAAGAAAGAGGAGAAGTATGCTGTCGGCAATTTCCAGCTGCAGTTCTACCGTGCTGGAACGTATGCAATCCTGCAGTCCATACCAGCTGCTATGTGCCATGCGAAGTGTTGATTTTGGGGGAGAGAGTCTGGATTTCCACCGAGCTGGTTGGAGCTTCAGGGGGCCGACATCTTAGTTATGTGCAGATCCTTTCCGTACATCGAAATTCACAGGCCGAGGGGCTGATCTCCTGTAGTACGCTGTGCCATGCCCGGTTTGTGCTGTAGACTGCAAGTGGCCAGATGGAACATATTGAAACCTTCGGGTAAAGACCACCTCGTCTTCAGAAGGGGCTCCGATTTCTCCAGGCCCCTCTTAGGTTGTTATCGTACGCTCCTCGCCGCATATCTAGGCGCAACTAGGCACAAACAGTGTGATTTGCTTCCCTAGTGAAGGTTCTTTGTGGCAAGGTCTCGATTCGATTGGACGTCGTTAGGATGACACGGTGGAGCTCACTGGGCTACGCCTTCCCAGGTACCAGTGCCGTTAATGGTTTTCCACGTCAAGATTCGGCGGTTGCGGTTGACTTCTCCGAGCGTCCTGGCCACGGGTGGGGAGGGCGAAGGGCGGGATGGGGAAGGGGATGTGAGACGTGGATGACTGACCTTTCACCCGCGCCCAGCACTTCCTGAGACAGTCCCCTCCCTTCGGGGTGCTAGTTTTACTGGCGGGCCTCCCGTTCTGTTAGCCCTTGAACTTTAAGGGGATGACCCCTCCTCCCCCGTCCTCTCTCAGGGGGGGGGGACAGTGCTCCCGACGGCGACAGGTTTATTGTTCTTTCCCCCCACGGTATGGACCACCAGCCGGCGTTTCTGTTTTGGGCGCCTGCTGTGATTCGCGTGATTTTGAGAGACGCGGCTCCGGCGATCCTGGGACGCTGAAGCATTTGTTTTCTTGGCCCCGGCGTTTTTGGACTCGCATTACCGGCCGTGGCCGTCGACAGCCGAGCGAAGTTCCCTCCAAGCAGGGGCGGCCGCTGGCTGGCGCCTTGCGGCACGACGTAGGCGCTGGCAGCACGCGCGGGCCACGGCGGCACGAGCGACGGCGCTGGAGACGCAGACGCTGGCGGCGGGAGCGCGGCTGCTGCAGGACGCGGTCGAGGCTCGTAGCGCACCCGCCATGGGTCACGAGCGGCGAACGTATCCGTATCCACGCCCTCGCGGTCTGGACTCCGGGGCGCGGTCCAGCAGATACGCGGTCGCACGGATACGTTCCGTGAGGGGCATCCGCGAAAAGACGCCCCGTGTCCGTGGGGTCGCAGCCCAGGGGCCTGGCCCGCCGGGCCGCGGATAAGAATATGGTTTTCGCCCACGAAATTCTGAGATTCGGCAAGTCGGGTTTTTTGGTTAACGCTTGCCGGTCAGTTCTAGCCAGGGTAGTTGAATGAGGCAGGAAAGCCAAGGTGTGTGTGCCAGCCAGGGGTGGAACAGTCAGTGGAGGCAGCACGATGCGCGTTCGGATGACCGGCATGTTGTATTGAAGCAGGTCTTAGCTATATCACAAAGTTGGGGCAACATCTGGATCCTGTAGTATACGGCACGGTGATAACGATCACAGTACATAGTTTTCGCAGAATACCGATTGCTGGCGAGTCCAACGGATACTCCATAGTACCACAGGTGGGTTTAGTCTAAGTGTGCATATGGCAAGTTACGGTACGGATGCCGAGTCAACGAAACGTCTGTTGGCTGTTGTGCAACCCAGTACGACAAGGTTTCAGTTGAGTTGGCGCAGACTTTGGTGTACAGCACTGGAGGTAAGCATTCCAAGTAGGATGGCTTGTAGCCGATAAGGAAGGTGGGGTTTGGGAGGCAAGGCGTGCATCAGTTCCACGTGTCCTCAAACGGGCCACGGTTTTCAACTCCGATTCGCGAGCCACGAGTATATTTCCTTTTCTTTCTTCCATGTCCTCTCTCTATTCCTCCCGTTCCCATCCATCAGTGTGTCATTGACTCTGTTTGTTCAGGGTGCGGATTCATGTTTCCTTATCCGTTTCACGGAGGGGATTCGTTACTTGTCTTGTTGTGTTTTGCCGTTGCCTTGTTCTGGGATGTCTTTGGAGTCTGCAAGGAGCAGCCCTCAGGAGGGGCAGTAGACTTTGATTATCTCCTGATGCATCATCTCCCCGTTCATCATACCATCGCCACGGCTCCGAGACGCCGCGACAACGAAAACACGACCCCCCGCGACACCACGCCACATTCCATAACACCACGCGACACCGCGACACTACGACGCCACGATACCTCACGACATCCACCGACACCCTACGTCACCATACGCCCGCCGCCCGTTGACGGAGGAGCAGCAGGAGCGGGGCATTTTCTTTCAGCCACCCGCCTTAGCGAATTGCGGAAAGCGCGCAATGTGTTGCTTTGTGAGGTTGGCCGAGGGGCAGCCGAGGTAACAACCAAGCGGCTGCGACCATGCTGGATCCTTGCGTTCCTCCTCTCCCATCTCTCTCCTCCACCCGTGGCGCGTGCCTCCTGGGGCTCGTCTCGTCGCTTATTTCCTCTCTTGAGCCCTTCTCCCTCTCGTCGCCGTCTTCGTCTCGTCCTTCCACTTTGTCTTGCCACAGACGCTGAAGACACTGCGCAGACACAGCAGACACCTAGAATAGATCCTGGACGCAGTGTATCGTATTTCAGTGTAGTGTAGTGCAGTGCTGTGTGGTGTGGCCTCGTACGGTCTGGTGTGGTGTGGTGTGGGTCGTGTCGTGTTGTGTTGTGTGTTGTAGTGCGGTGTAGTGTGGTGTGGCGTGTGGTGTAGTGTGGTGTAGGGTTGTCGATGGGTCCTTGCGGGTGTCTGTGTTCAAAGGCACGCCGCTTATCTGGGAGCGCGACATCCGCTTAATCCTGCACCAGAACCATGCGCAGTTATTGTGCGGCGTCTGCCTGAGGGGACCCTGGATGGAGTGCGACCCAAGGCGCCTGGCGATCCGCGTCAAACGGCGCCATGCTGGCGCAGAAGCGCGGCCTGGCGTACTTGGAGGGAGGCTCGACGCGCTGGCACTGCTTCCACTGCTGATTCAGGGAGGTCGACTCGCTGCGTACGCCCAGAAGGGGTGCCGCTGCACGGTTGCATCGCCATAGATGACGACCTGCTCATCCCCAGGAGGGTGCGTCGGACCCCCAGGCAGCAGGCACCACCCTGCTGGCGACGCGGATGTGCGACGACAGCCTGGGTCTTCTTCGCAAGAGACGCCTGATTTTCCACTGCGACGGTGCCCTCAATGCCCCTGGTCACAGCTGGGCTTCGGTCAGCCCATCCATGGCAGTTTTGCTTTTCGACTGTGCCATGGTGATCATGGTCAGGCCGAAATCTGCGGCGTTCAGCCCTACGATCTGTGGGTGAATGAATACCAAGCCAGGTGCTGGAACATCGGATGGTGCTGCGCGGAGTGTCTGGCATATAGATACATCTTCATATCTAGAAATAGGTTAGCCAGCGTGGACCCCAAACAGTATACCACATATATTGCACCACATCTATTCTCCTTGCAAACAAGAAAATAGACTCTACTCCCCCCCGCGTTATCGCCCCCCTTTCGGGTATGTAAATCACATATGAGTCTGACCACATGTCCATCCTAAATATGAAATCACGATGTCCCAGGCCAACCGGTATCCCCCCCTGAGGTTCCCTGGTAAAAAAAAACACTATGCGGTGACATTTTTTGTTCTAACATAACACTTTGTCGCGAATTCCTTGCAACACATGGGACGAAGTGCACACGCGCGCGTCGTCGCGCGCGCATGCCGAAATCCTTCAAAAACCTTAGGTGCCGGAAGGATTTCGCAATCGAGTTCCCCAAACACATACAAAAATACAGGGTTTCGTAACACTGATTTGCCAAAAAATCTTACGCGCGAGCTCGATCGAAATCTTAAGAAAACCAATGGTTTGTCAATGTTTTCACAACATGCTACCAAACGGGCGTTGCGCGCGCATGTCGAAATCTGTCGAACGCCCTTGCGCGTGTGCCGTCGCGAGAATCCTCTGCAAAAATGAAACGAAGTGCAGACGCGCGCGTCGTCGCGCGCGTACGCCGAAATCCTTCAAAACCCATCGGTTTCGGAAGGATTTCAAAATCGCGCGTCCAAAAAACCTACAATAACACAAGGTTTCGCAACACGGATTTTCAACAAAAGCGTGCGCGCGCGCTCTTGCGGCGTCGTCGTCGTCGTCGTCGTCGTCGTCGCCGTCCTCCCTCCTCCCGCGTCGTAGTCGTCGTCGTCGTCGTCGTCGTCGTCGTCGTCGTCGTCGTCGTCGCCTACGTCGTCCTGTGTCTTTCCTCGTGGTCGTCGACGTCGTCCTCTGTGGCGTCGTGGTCGTTTCCGTCGTCGTTGTCGCCGTGGTCGTCCTTCCTCCTCCTCCTCCCTCGTCGTCGTCGTCGTCGTCGTCAGTCGTCGGCGTCTCGTCGTCGTCCCTCCTATTTCGTCGCCGTCGTCGTCGTCGTCGTTGTCGTCGTCGTCTCGTCGTCGTCTTCCCTCCTCCCTCGTCGTTGTCGTCGTCGGCGTCGCCGTCCTTCCTCCTCCTTCGTCGTTCGCGTCGTCGCCGTCCTCCCTCCTCCCTCGTCGTTGTCGTCGTTGTCGTCGTTGTCGCCGTCGTCGTCCTCCCTCCTCCCTCGTCGTCGTCTTCGTTGGCGACGTCGTCGTCGTCTTCGTCGTCGTCGTCGGCGTCGGCGTCGTCGTCTTCGTCGTCGTCGACGTCGGCGTCGTCGTCGTCGCCGCCGTCGTCGTCGTCGTCGTCGTCGTCGTCGTCGGCCGTCTTGCTTCTCCGGCCTTCTTGGGGCGCTCTTGAGACGCCCCCGAGGGCTCCAAGACGACCCCGGAGCGATATCTGTGCTCGGTCCCGCATGGGTTTTGCAAACCAAGTTGCGGGTGGGTGGGTGGGATGATTGCGCGAGCAGTGGAGTTGACAATTTCAAGTTCGGCAAGTGAGTTGCACCACACAGACTGCGCCACATAGATTTAGACACACACACACACACACTGTTTGGGGTCCACGCTGGCTAACATGTACATATATGGAGTGCGCACCCTCCAGACTGTTGCGCCGTCCTTAACAGAGACGTCCCCTGGTATATCCCCACGAGGTGGTCCAGAGGACCCGCCTGGCCGAGCTGGGCCTGGACCTGCGCCTGCCCCACCATGCCCGAGCTCCTGGACGGTGAGCTGGACCTGCGGTCGGAGCAGCTCGAGAAGTGCATGACCCAGCCCCCCGGTCCTGGTACCGAGGAGAAGGTTTTGGACTGTACCGTTAAAGACCTTGGGCACCAGCCCCAGAACTGCCGAGTATAGTCCTTTCGTTCATTGAACGGTAGGGTGTAGCAAGAGCCACTGGAAGGCCCAGCCCCCCACCCAGGCACTCGGCACAAGAGGCGTGCCAGAGCCGAGGAGCAGGCTGCCTGGGAGCTCTGCAAGCTTCCGCAGCCGCCCGCCCGAGCGCCCGCCCGAGCGCCGCGTTGACAGGCAGCAGGCGTTCGAGTCCCCAGGCCAACCGCAGCCCAGGTGGGTGTTTCCGCCAAGGATCCCTGGCTGAGCGGCGACCTCGCAGGCAAAGAACGCCTCCGGGTCTCCGCCTGCGCAGCTCCTGGCCCCAGAGCGCCCAGCACACGGCCACTGGCAGCCACTGCTCTTGGCCTGCTGCTGCAAGCGTCTCTCAGACATCCTGATTGGCTCCCTCCTCGCCCGATCCGTCCGTCATCAGCCATCCCTCGGCTCAGGCTGCCACGGCTGGCGACCACCGCCGGAGCTGCCCCCGCGCAGTGCCAGTCAGATTCGGAACCTCGACCAGCTGGAGATGCTGGATCTGGTCTGGCACTTGCGGCGCTTCGGCCTAGACGTCAACCGCCTCTGGGTAGACTGCGGGGAAAGGCGCACTGCGCCGTTGACCACCTACGCCGCCGGCGCGCAGGGCGACAGCCGCCTGCGCGGGTTCCTCGCCGCCTCTGCCGCTTCCTCTCCACGGTATGGTCCCAGGCATGTTCATTCCGTTGAACAATCACGACGGGAGATTTTGGGCCGTTTTCAGCTTCGCGGAACCTTCGTTGGGCCCCCGGAGGGTCAACGAAAAAGACTCGCGATGAAAAACCGGCTCCGGGGAAAGGGTCGGGGCTTCTGGGGGCCCCGCGTTGAACAAATCCAGGCAGCGCGCATGTCTGGGGTAGCCCAGCGTTGTCCCCTACGACGGCGCCCAGGGCCTGGGACCCGACAGGCAGTTCATGTTCGCGCACCTAGTCACCTGGCTCATCGGCGCCAGTGGAGGGCAACAGGACGCGTGGGAGGTGCTCCACCTCGACCTCCCAAATTGGACTTCTGGACTTCCTGGACCACGAGGGCGAACGCCGACCAGCTCCTGGACTTCCTGCAGCACCACGGGCCCGACTGCTTGGCCAGGTGCCCTCAGATCTGGCGCGGCCCCGCGCCAGCTTTCCGCCGCGCGCCGTGCTTATCGACGTCGACGAGGCCGCTCTTCCGCCCATCGCGGCTCCAGCCCCGACGGCCGACGCCCTCGCCCAGCTCCTGGCCGTCCTGGGCGGCCCGCCGCCTCCCCCTGGCCCCAGGCTCGCGCGCCGCGACGCGGGGCGCCTGGCCTGCGGGCGAAGGAAGCCCCAGCCCGCTCGAGGAGCTCCACGCACCCGGCACTCGCCAGTCTGGCTTCCACCTGCCAGGTCCATTCCAAAGTCCAAAGACCAAGCGCCTGGCCGCGGAGAATCGAAGAACAACCCACGGCATAAACATAAACTTGTGACGCTCCACGTGAATTTCATGGATCGGCGCTGGCCCCACCCTGGCGGCGAGTCTGGCGCCGCCCTTGGCGCCGCCCCTGGCGCCGCTCCTGGCGCCGACCCTGGCGCCGCCACTGTCGCCGCCACTGTCGCCGCCCCTGGCGCCGCCCCTGGCGCCGCCCCTGGCGCCGCCCCCGGCGCCTCCCCTGGACCCGCCCCCCTTGCTCGCTCCGCGCGCCAGGGAAGGGGATGCAGCGGTGCAGCGCCGATCCAAGAAGTCAGCGCGGAGTGTCGAAAGTTGATGTTTATGCCAGTCTCTGTTCCTCTATGGGCTACGGCAAGGTCGCCCGCTTCCCCAGAACGATTGAGCACGTCATGGCGGACCGCGTTCGACGGATCGGAGCGCACCTCGACGACATCTGGGGCACGGTCACTGCGTGCCTGTGCCACCAAGGAGGGACTAGGGAAATTATCCGAATCGAAGGACCATCGAGACCGAAGGTTCTGGAAAGCGCAAGAGCGCAGCGAGATCCTGGTACTGACGCGCAGAAGCGCAGTCCCAGGGGGCAGGGCCCTCAAGAGGTTTCCCTGAGACGGCCGGCACGCCGCGCTCGCCGAAGCCGTCTCCCACTTGACCTCCTCCGTCGAAAGCCGGCCACGCGCAGAGGGGGGTAGGGGGAGGGTGGAAAGGCTTTCTTAGAAGCACCCCAAGGCCGGCGCCTTCTAAGAAGCAGTGTCCTTCTAAGAAGCCTTCCCCCCTCCCCCTACCACACTGTGCGCGCCGCCAAGGAGGAGCGGGCCTGGACGGCACCGTGCCTCCTGTGCTCGATGTTCGACTTCGCGTTCCAGTCTGTCGCCCCGACAGCGCTGTACGCTTGCCAGCGCTGCATCCATTGGTTTTGGGTGCCTGTGGTGTGGTGTGGTGTAGTGCCCGGTGGTTGTCTGGGGTCTTTGGTGGTTTCAGTGGGGTCTTTGGGGGTGTCTGTGGTGTCTTCGGTATCCGCGGGCGTATGAGCCATCCGTGGTGTCTGCGCTGGTTAAGCTGTCTCCATCTACTGCTCACTCCTCCTGCTCACAGAACAGACATCACACTCAACGCAGGCATTCGCTTTGGGCACAGGCGCTTCGGGCACTCCCTGTCCGCCCATTCACACCCAGGTCTCTGAAGCACTTAGGGACAACAGGCATACGAAACACTTCCTGCTGCACGCACGACACGAGCGCCCACTACGATCGTCTGGTCGAGGTGAACTCGAACAGTCTTCCAGCCACAATTCTTCACCTACGAACTACGCCGGCGAAGCTAGTGTAAGCCAGTAGCACATGCGGGCGGCTAAGTTGAGAATATCATTTAGTCAGCAAAACCTAATCACCCCCTACAGCTGGAACAGGGCAAGTTGGCTCTCCCAGCGAACTCCCTCCAAGTGAGTTTTAGCGCCGCGAAAGCCTGAGGAGACGGCACCCACCCGGGGGGGGTGGATTAGGTCGGCCGAAGGGACCAAGGTTTCCCTGGTGGAGGTGAGGAGAGTTCTACTTGTCCATAAGGTCGGGAACTCTGGCTTAGCGTGTCGCGCCGCCAGTTCTGGGGTTCGGGACCACCACGTTTCGGCGTGACGCGCTATCCACATCCTGGTCCCCAGGCGTCCGTTGCCCCCGTAGTCTAAAGACTTTGTGTTACGTTTCTCGCATGGGCCCATGGACCTGATGGCGTCCCCATGCGTTCCTCCATCGCACGCTGTGGCACAGTTCCGCTGTGGTGTTATGCAGTGCATGCTGGTGGGGTCTTCGTCCGCTAAAAAACATCCCGGACCCCAGGCGTCAGTGTCCTGAGCTTTTCCCATCCGCACCACCCCGCGGAGCGGAGCGACACGCTATCCGCTCGCATGGCGTGTCGCCAGGGACGCCCCCACGACACGCTAAGCAAAAGTTCCCGACCGTGTGTGGCACGCCCGCACATCTTGATGTCCGGGTATGGTGGGCCAAGCTGCTCCACGCAGGACGTAACGGTAGTTGGGCCACGCCAAGCCTGGCCGAGGCCTGGCTTGGCCCAGCCGGGCCGAGCCAGGCCCAGGTGGGCCGAGCCAAGCTGCGGTACGCTGTGCTGTGCCGAAGGCCGGCGACTGTTACGCCAGTACGGGCGTTGGCAGCCGTGGCCCGGTGCTGACACTAAGCGCCGACGTTGCCAGTCCAACCCCCTCACGCCGTGACAAAAACACGACGGGATGTTTTATTCCATTTCGGCTTCTGGAGGCCCTCGCTGGGCCCCGGGACCGTCAAGACGACTCAGGATCAAAAGCCGCTTTGTGGGACTATGTCGATGCCTCGTGGGGTCGACGTGATGAAAATTCATGACGTACGTCGAGGGTCTGGGAGCCAAGCTGGGCCATCTCCGCGGCCAAGGCTGAGCCAGCCCCGCACATGGATCACAATTCGTCCATGTCGGGCAGTGGTTATGTCGGCCCTGGGGAGGAGGAGGGGGAGGAGGAGGAGGAGGAAGAGGAGGAGGAGGAGGAGGAGGAGGAGGAGGAGACAGAGGAGGCAGGAGGAGCCAGGGGGCGGGGGGGTCTAATTGCAGCAGGGTGAGTTTGCGACCCTCGGCGGGTGCGGGGCACTGTCGGTCGAGGCGTCGCAAAGCGGGGGCCGGATCACCGACTTCAGGGAGGTTTCCCAGGAGAAGAACCGCCAGTCGTACGTCTCGCAGCAGAGCAGCGCGACGGGCGATGAGGATCCGAACGCGGTAGACGAAGATGGGCTCCCCCTCGTGTATTCTGTTGACCGCATTGCCAAGTTCTGGGACACGAGACCTGGGGAGCTCTCCGAGCGGTGGGCTCGCTTCCTGCAGATATCGACCCCTTTCATCACGAAATTCTTCTACACGCTCCTCCAGAATAAGCTGTGGGAGAATGAGAGGGAGCTCGCGAAACAGGCCGTGGACAACCTGACGGAACTAGGCTTGCCCACATAAAGTCTACGGACAGTTCAAATGGCCTTCCATGATGGCCTACGAGAGGGAATGCAAGGACACGTTCGCTGCCACTGTTTTCTTCCGCCATCATCCCCCTCACTGGGGTAGCATTTGAATACGACAGGATCACGAGTTTCCTAAGTTTTGTGCGCCATCTTCCCCGAACAGTGCTTGAATGTACGTTGTGTTGATCAGTGATTGGGTGGGTCGGGGGTCGGCCTAGGTTTCGCTCGGTGAGTCGAGGCTTCGCTTCGTGGGCTCCCGCGGGCTCGTCCTGGGCGCCCCGTGTGCTGGCTGGATCCGCCGTAGGTCTGCCTCGGGGACACCAGTGGTTGTCGGGTCGATAGCTGTTCTTCGCAGTAAAGTTGGGGTCCAACAAAAAATCAATGTGAGGTCCAGCTCCGCACTTTAGCTTGTCGTGGACCCAAACGTGCCTGAATGCCTGGGACTGTTTTGGACGTGCTGCAACTCTGGCAGCCACGCTCATGAGTGTTTTGAGAGTGCCGTGCCTCTGGGCCTAAAGTTTCAACGGCGCTGCTTCATCGTCCCCCTCATGCTGCTGCTCCTCACCCCGCTTGTCATCTTCTAGCTGTCCGTTATCCTTTGTCCCTGTCCCCTCTTCCCTCCCTCCTTCCTCCTTCCTCCCCCCTGCTCCCCTCCTCGAGCCTCCTTCCCTCCCCCGCTGCCCCCCCCTTTTCACCCTGCCCCCGCATACCCCTCTTTCCCCCCTCTCCCTCGCTCTGCCCCTCCCCTCTCCCGCCCCCGGCCCTGCACCTCCCTGGTTCGGGCTGCCCACCGGGCGATCCGTGGGCAATTTTCCAGCCCGCCGACAAGGCCCCACGTTTGTGAAGCTGGGGCAGGTGCTGTCCATCAGGCCCGATGTTCTCCCGCAGGTCACCATGGAGGAGCTCTCCAGGCTGCAGGGGAAGGGGTTGGGGGGGAATCGAGGGACGAGTAGGAAGAGGAGGGTGAGGGCGGATGGACGGAGCTATCAGAGTCAAGAGGCCGAATAACCTCACACCGTCCATGAGTGCTTGGCTCAAGCGAGGTTCCGCAGTGCGGGCATTCGTTGTTGCTGAGTCATCACTTTAAAGAATACTTGTTGCTCGGCACCCGACCGGTGCCCCCTGCTTCCCCCATCTCCTAAGCACGAGGTTCTTGATGTTACTGGAACGCCTCCACCTCCCTGCCTCCTTCCCGTCCCCCGCTCTGCTGTCCTGGTTCGGGGCTTGGGTGCCGAGTCCAGTAGTCCGCGGCCTTTTCCGGACTGCGGCCGGGCGCGCCGCCCCCTGGCCGTGCGCGATCGGCGACAGGCGCCCGCGGCGCGACGACGGGGCTCTGCTGCGGCTCCCCGAGCCCTCCCTCCGTGCGCCGCGGCGCCAGGCGCCTGCGCCACACCGCTTGCCCGGGCCGGCCTGGCACAGGCGAGCGTGGCTCGCACGCGCGAGCGCCCGCGCCCTGCTCAGGGAGGCCGCGGCCGCTCAGGGTGGCTGAGCTGTCACCACAGCGCCGGCCCGCAGGAACCGTTCGAGATGCGGGCCGCTGCAGCTGGTGCCCGAGGGCCTGGAGGCGGCAAGAGCGGCCGCGAGGCGGCAAGGGTCCGCATGGCGCCGTCAGCGGCATGGACGGCCCTCGCCATGGCAACCGCCCCCGCCAGGGCCGTCCCCTCATGCTGGTGGTGCCCAGACTTTGACATGGCCAACCCCGCCACGGCCCTGCTGGGCGGCACGTGCGTGCCGATACCTGGAGGAGTCCCTCGACACGGTGCCCCCCAGCCTGGCATGGCATCAGACGGCGGCCAGCGCGTGCCAGATGGGCGTTGCAGGCCACGCAGTGCGAGAACGAGGCGACGTGACCACTCGCAGGCGAGCAGGCGACGTGACAGATCGCAGTCGAGAGTAAGATTTGAGGAAGCGGAGCGTGATGATGATGATAATGATGATGATGGTGATGATGATGCTGATGATGCTGATGAGGATGATGCTGATGCTGCTGATGCTGATGCTGATGCTGTTGATGCTGATGATGCTGATGATGACGCTGATGCTGATGATGATGGTGATGCTGATGATGCTGCTGCTGCTGATGATGATCATCATCATGATGCACGATGATGAAGGTCGTGAGTCAGAGGGTGAGGACGCACAGGGCCGCTTTGCATTTCGCCGGCCCTGCCGCGAGAAGCGTGTGCTCACCCGTCGCGGATTGAGCCACCATCCCACCCACGCAAGCTCCCAGCACATTGCAGATCCCTGCGACAGGTGGCGGCAGCGACGGGCAACACACTAAACGTCGCCAAGGAGCTCGGCATGATCGACGAACCGCTGCGTCCCGAAGAGGGGAGCACGCTGTCATGTTGTGCATGATCACTGCCACCCGCTGTCCAAGAGAGCGCTGCGATCGTCAGCGCGCGTATGTGGAGAAGGCCGAGGCCAAGCTCGAGCGCGCACTGGACGCTGTCGCATCATGTCGTCAGAAGCTTGAGGAGTGCAAGGTCAAGTATGTGCAGGGAGAGAGAGAGAGAGAGAGAGAGAGAGAGACCGAAGTGTCGCGGGTCAAGCTCTTGATGGAGCAGTTGGGGGAGATAAGCCCCGTCACAGGGGTCATGGTTTGCAAGCAGATGATGAGGAGATGATGGAACCTACACCTGCAGCCTCCCAGCCCGACACAGCCCCGCCAGTAGCTGTGATTGCAGAGCTGCAGGCGGGCCAGGCTGCCATGGCCATGCCGATGGCCTAGCTCGCGAGTGCTCTCAGCAAGTTGCAGAGCGCGATGATGGCGAACATCCCCATGCTGGAGCTGCTGGAGCCACTCGTGCACAGGCTGCGGCGGCTGGCGCGGCGGTGGCGCAGGGCGCCCAGCCGTTTTGCGGGCAGGGCCAGCGGCTCCCTGCGTCGCAGGGCGCACCGGCGGCCGTGGCGGGAGGGCCGCCGGCCGCGCCGCCAGCCGACGCTGCGCCCGCGGCCGAGGCCGCAGCGGTGGACCTGCCAGTCGGCGGCTCGGCCCCTCCACCGGCCGCGCCGCCCGACGATGCCGCGCAGCGCCCGAGCCCGTGGCCGCGGCCGCGCAGCCAGTGCAGGAGGCGGCGGGCCCAGAGGATCTTCCGCGTGCGGGCGCTGCCGAGGTTCGCGAGGCGGCAGCTCGCGAGCCCCGAAAGCGGGCCCGCGTGCAGCGACCAGCTGGGGCACGGGGCCTGCAGGCGGCCATCCAGAGGCAGCAGGAGGCGGCGCCCCATCGTGGTCGAGGTGCCATCGCGCCGCCAGGGCAGGTCGGCCGCCCCAGAGCGCCGCCGCCGCAAGGTCGCGAGGACCTCGGGGCAGCTGTTGGAGATCCGCTGGCCACAAGGCGTGGGCGTCCCAGCATGTCCAACAGTCCCCGCCGCGAAACTGATGATGCTGATGATGATTATGATGATGATGATGATGATGATGATGATGATGATGATGCTGATGCTGATGCTGATGATATGATGGTGATGATGATGGTGATGATGAAGGTGATGATGATGGTGATGAGGAGGATGATGATGACGATGACGATGGTGGTGATGATGACGATGGCGAAGATGATGGTGGTGTCGCTGATGATGGTGATGATGATGCTGACGATGATGGTGATGATGCTGCTGACGATGATGACGACAGTGACCATGTTGTTGATGATGATGCTGATGTTGATGCTGATGCTGCTGCTGCTGCTGTTGCTGCGGATTATGATGATGATGATGATGATGATGATGGTGGTGGTGGTGGTGGTGATGCTGATGCTGAAGATCATGATGATAAGTATGATAAGGATGATGATGATGATGATGATGATGATGATGATGATGATGATGATGATGGCGATGCTGCTGCTGCTGATGATGATGATGACGATGATGATGCTGATGATGATGATGATGCTGATGATGATAATGATGATGATGCTGATGATGATGATGATGCTGATGATGCTGATGATGATGATGATGCTGATGATGATGATGATGATGATGATGATGATGATGATGATGATGATGATGATGATGATGATGATGATGATGATGATGATGATGACTACGACGCCGATGGTGACGATGGTGACGATGGTGACGCGTCGTCACCAGGGCGATGGTGCGCGAAGGGCAATCTGTAGAGTTGGGGGGCGCAGCTGAGTGAACTGAGCGCGCCGTCTGGCTTGGCCCATCAGGGCGAGCATCGGATGGAGTCCCTTGCCGGTCGTCTGCGCTGCCCAATTCCCGACTGCAGAGGCCTCGTTTGTCAGTTGGCGAGGCCTTGGCAGCATAGCTTTCCCCTCGCCCCCCTCTTTCTTGGGCGCTTCCAGCCTCCTCTTTGAGCCCTGCCCCCGCGGCAGCGCTGTTCATTTCTCTGAGGCCCATGTCCCCCCCCCGCAGCCCTCCCGCCCTTGGACTCGGACATTGTTAGGTTCGAAATATACACGGCTGGGTCTGGGAGTGCTAAGTACAAGCAGCTTCGGGGGCCGCCGTCTTGGGCTTGGGCAATATGCGTTGTGTCTGCCAGTGGGCGATATCAGGCCGGTATGGCGGGATACGGATACGGTGTCGCTACCAGGGCAACGCGGGATGGAACTTCCCTTGCCGCATGCTTGCCCTCGCCCATCAGTTTGCCCAGAGAAGTTTTTACAGGGTAGGTACACTGAAAACTGTACGTCAGCGTGACGGATGGACACAGGCCGATGATTATATTTCGGCCACAGCAGCTGCTGAGACCAATGGGCGGTGTAGCTCTGCGCTGCGGCGTAGGATTTGGTGTGCTTATCGAGCTGGACGCGCGCTTGCGAGACAACGTGCGCGCGTGCTGTCCCACTCCCCATCGCCCCTTCCTTCCCCCGATCCGCGCTCGTGGTTCATGCGTGGTTGCGTCGGTTTGTCGCGCCCCGCGTGCTCGGTGACCGCCAGCCTTCCACAAATGGTCGGGCGTGATCAAAGATCTGGCTGGGCGGCGATCGCAGGCCGCACCTCTCTATTGTCTACTCGGCGTCAATGCTGCTCTCGGATCGGTCGCGTCGGACCACGTTGGCAATGTTGCCCCGGAGAGCGAGAACTGACAGTCCAAAGCTCAAGGTTTTAAGGTCTACGCGACAGTGCGTGCCGTCAACCTTTCTAGAGTCATGCTCTGGCGCGCGCGGTGCGTGGCTGCCTGCTGACGCGCGCGGCAAGGAACCTGCCCGCCGCATGGACTGCATCACTGCTTCGCTGGAGAACCTCACGGGCATTGCAAGGCGAGAAGTAGATCTAGAGTTCGACTTTTCTCTCAGGCAGGATGATCATGTTGTGGTTGCGGCTGATGCGCGCGCATGCCATATTTCCAAATACGAACCCGCTATGATATGGTCCAGAGCGGCACGTGATGCTAGTAAGTATGACCCGGTATGCCGAGGTGCCTTTGCGAAGGCTCTGCGTGCTACTCCCCAGGCCGTGCTTTGACGCGCACTCGCCGAATGTAGCCGCCAAGGCGTTTCCGCTGGAGGCGGGCGCACCCCTTGCCAGAGCTGTTCTCCAGCCAATCGATCGATCTGATGGGCGCCCGTGCTGACGCACGTCGGTCGCCGCGACCTACTCGGGGCTAAGCAGAAACGTATGTTACTAGCTTGTGTGTTTGTCGCTTGGGCTGCAGATGATGCCACGGCTGGCGATTGGTTCTGTTATCGCACTGCGCGCTGGCGCCCCCACCGCCTACTCACGGCCAGCTGCGCAGGTGCAGCTGCAGCAGCGGATCGCGTTATCAGTGCTGCTGCTGCCTTCGCCGCACCCTGTCGGAGTTTCCAAGGTCGCGCCGCGTGCACGCATTTCAACGCTGACCGCCTAGCTGGCCTTAGAATGCTATGCCGTTTGCCTGGGGTAAAAACGCTGTCTCCAGGCATCCCGAACTGCTTGGACCATGTCTTGGAACCTAGCTAGAACCCCCCACGGCTTAGACCCCTGGGTGCTAAGGCAACCGCTTGCGCTAAAGTGCAAGGCTTAGCTCGGCGCCTAGTGCTATACCTACGTGGGGCGCAGATGAGACGCAGCAGCCTACGCAACGCGACTACGCGTTGCACAGTGCAGCGATTGCTACATGCTCACGAACCGCATGGGGCAGGAGGAATTTGACATAATTAAATACAGCCTTGTGTCGAATAGGTGCAGGACCTTAGTGTCGACGGCATGAGGGTGCGACCCACGCGACTTACAACATAGGCCCGTATTGCCGGAACCACACATTGTGCTTTGATGGCGGCAACATGTTGCAGGGCTTAAGCTAGAAGCTTCGAAGCTGGTGTCTGATGTTGGTAGATTGTCAGGACATGTCTGGAAGAAAGCCCATGTGATCGGATGTCCACCGAGCGAGCCAACAGCGCCCGACTCCACCGCTACTTCCTCCCACTTCCAATGGCCCTGCCGACAGGCGATAAAAGGATGTCTGGGTGACCAATTGAGGGCTCATTTCTCAGCTATTACCGAATACGAGTGCGCCTTGCACATAACGTGCTCGTTCATCCTCATGGGTCCACTGCGTCGACGAGAGGTTCTGATATCGGGGCCTCATGAAGCCTGGCCGTGCTAAACCCGCGCAGTGTTCAAGTTCCCGGTCGATTCTCGTGCCATTGCAGGTCGGCAAAGCGTTAAAAACTAGATCCAAGGAATACGCTACCACTACACTTGGCCTCAAAATCAGGAGAGAATGAATTTGGTGGTTTGCCCGGACGTAGTACGACACGCGCATCTGTAGTGATCATAGTGACGCAGGCTATGGCTAAGGCTTGGCTGCTCGCTCTCGGCGCATTGTTCACGGGCGTTCCTCAGGCGTTTCGTCGTGCTTAAGAGAGAGTAATGCGTTCAAAATTTGACGACCCGTCAATCGCTGCCATCGTTCGCGAGGCCTGGCTGCCCCCCCCCCAAGGCCATGAGCGCGCAGCCCAGACATTGCGCGAACCTGGGACGTCGTTAACCAGATCAGTTTTGGACCCACACGTCGTGGAGCAGGCTCCACGGCGCTGTCAGATCACTTCGTTCGTGTTTGAAGGCCCTGGCCAAGCGTCGCTCCCGCGGAGGCCCTTCTGCCCAGGGCGGCCTATTGTTGGCGTGCTCTGCGACGTGCAGATGGCCGGCTGCATGAGTGAGGCGCGTGCGTCGCTGGAGGCCGAAGATGTGCCCCATCCGCCCTGCCGCCCTCGACGCCCGCCGACGGATCGCCTTCTTCGATGGCGCCGCGCATGCGGGCGTTCCGTGCGATGGCGGAACCGCCCCGTTAGTCGGTGTGGCGCACGCAGTCGACAGCATTATCCTACTTGCGATGGCTCTTGCTTTCCGCCATTCAGTTCCCAGTCGAATCATGGCGCTGGTAGCTGGCATCTGTTGCCGGAGGGCGTCTGCTTGACGCGGGCCACGCAGAAAATGCACAGCAGCACTCGGCATTTGGGGCGGGGCCGGCACGAAGAGCGCGCGGCGCGCAGCTTGGCGCGCACGCGTCGGCTTCGCTCGGGCAGGTCGGCGCGCCCATCGCGCGCGCCCGCGTTCGCATAGGATCGGGCTCCGACGCGCGCCGTTCGATGGCGCGCGAAATTCTGCGCAGGGCATGGGCCGCGGCGCCATCGCGACATGTGTTGCGGCGACGTGCTTCGCTCCAGACGCACCTTGTGCGCGTTGTCGGTTGGCCCTGGCAGACGGCCCTACGCAGTCTGGGCGCTAGTGCCGCGCGGGTGCGCGGCCATCTAGGGCACGAGGTCAGCGGGGGCCTGCGCGTGGTGACGCAAAGAATGCGCACCGAGAAGCTGTGCTCGTGCGCTTGCAGGAGACCTGCTCACATGTGTCCGACGCCTTCGCGAGTGCGCGGTGTCTACGAGGGCGTGCCCCAGGCGTGGCTTCACGCGCTGCCGGGCGCAGGCTGCTGGGCGAATGTTTCTGCGCAGCGCCGAGATTTAAATGCGCGTCGCTTGCCGCGGAATGGCGAGCGGGGCAGAAGTGGGGCGAGACTTGGAACATGGCGACGCTGGTGGGACTTCTGTTCGACGACTTGGCTTGGATACGCTCCGCAAAGCCGGCGCGCGCGCCGACCTGCCCTCGCCGCGCGACGATCTTGCCCCGCTGAAGTCCGTCACTAGGCGCAAGCAGTCAGGGTTGAAACACTCAATCAAGTCAGGGGGTTATGCTGCAGCTCAACGCGCGTCTCGCAGCGCGCAGGCAGCGCGCGTCGAGCTCGGGGTCTTCCAGGGGGCGCGCGCAGCAGGCGTGCTTGCGCGCGCCTACGCGGATGAGCGTGGAATGATCGCGCAGCCTCCCGCGGCAGAGGGGCTTCCAGGAGCGCGACGACCCGGGGGCGCTGATGTTCTGCCCGCTAGAGGGCCTGGTCCTGGAAGGGTGCGGCGCCGCAGGGACAGCGCCCGCCTGGCGCTGCTGGCCTTGCAGGGGCGCTGTGGAAAATGCTCGGCCTCGGTGCTGATGGGCCAGGAGTGCCGCGTTGTCCGCACAGCGCAGGGGCGCCCTTCGCCGTGCTCTTCGCTGACGCGGTGAAGCTTTTGACTCCTGGGGCCGCTTGGGGGGCCCTAGTAGCGGCGTGCATCTGGCCGGGATCTGCTGGCGAGAGCGGCTGCAGCTGGGGGCCGTGCTCATGCGCGCCGCGATGGTCGCGGCGGCGCGTGGACACAGGTCGCGCCGCATCCGCCCGAAGGTGGACGAGCCGGGCGGTCGGGGGGCAAACCCGCCCGCGCGCTGATTCGGGGGCGCAGCCGAGCTAGAAGAAGTTTCAGAGATGCCGCGCGTTGGGCCTGGGCTCACCGGCGCGTTGCGTCCTTGCTCTTCAAGTGCACGGCGAAGCAAGAGACGACGCGGGGCTGCCAATGGCGGGGGCGGAACGGAGGTCTTACAGTGTCTCGCGCTGCAGCGAAACGGCGTCGACTGGTGGGCGCGATGGAAGGCGCCTCATCAGATGCAGCCCGCTCGGCCCTCGTCGACTCCACAATGAGTGTGGAAGTTGGGCCGTCGGTGTGCGTTGACGACGCGCGGGCCCTGGTGGCGCCGCGCGGCCAACGCAGCATGTTCGCTTGAAGCAGCGGCGAAGCAACGCTAGGCCACTATCCAGCGCGGCCCGACGAAGACGGCGGTCCGGGGCCAAGGCCTCTGGGACGTTCGATCTTGCGGACGCGCCCATGTCTCCTGGTCATTGTTCGGGACAGCGGCGCGCCGAGGCGGGCGCGCCTCCGCCCGCGCGCGGAGGCGGCGCGCCGCCTTGGCCATTCGCATATCAGCGCTACGCGGG
The DNA here is from genome assembly GCA_963575745.1 of Prorocentrum cordatum. NCBI lineage: Eukaryota > Dinophyceae > Prorocentrales > Prorocentraceae > Prorocentrum > Prorocentrum cordatum. The sequence goes on from CAUYUJ010017227.1 coordinate 305,740, forward strand.
ACCAGGGCGCCCCCCTGCAGACGCAGTTCCTTGCGCCGTGGACCTGCGCTCGCCCGGAGTCCTAGTGCGGGCCAGAGCTGTGCGCGCATGTGGCGAATTGCGCCCAGGGGGCGTGCGGGCGGTGCGCTCTGGGCATCACATGTACAACGCTGCGCGGGAGGTCCGTCGACCTTCGGAGCAGACTTCCTGTTGCGGTGACCGCGTAATTGGGGCAGCGGCGACTGCGTTGGCTGGCCACGTGGCAGACGCGCTGCGGGACCAGCCGCGCGAGGCTGCCCCTTGGCTTCCGGGGCGCACCTTGGCAGGCAGCGGCGGGCGGCCTGGGCCAGCGCGCGGCGGCGGGTGCGGCCAGGAGCGCCACTTAGAGCGCGCGTCTCGCCCGCGCGCCGATTGGCTGCTCGGCGGTGCACCAAAGAGGATGCCGCGCAGACGGCAGCAGCGGCTGCGCGCCTGGAGCATTGCTATGCGCAGGCGGCGTGTGCCTGACAAACCCCAGCAGTTGTGAGGCTGAGCGTGCCCTGGGGATTCGGCCATATCTGGAAGGTGCCGGGCGGCCGGGGGTCGAATAACTAGTTGGCCGCAGAGCGATGATGGATGCCCTGGCCCGCGCGGGTGGGGCTGGGCTGGGGGGCGGCGCCAGTGCAGCGACTGGAGCGCCCCCAAGGGCGGAAAAGGAAATGGTGGAAGGAAGGGAGGATGTATATTTCCTTATCCGACTTAGGTCGGGAAAAAGATCTAATTCTTTCCTTATTTGTACACCCTTCACTAGCGGTACTTCCTTTCCTGTCGGTACCTCCTAGTCCTTACCACCTCCCTACCTTGGTAGGGAAGGAGGTAAAATATAGGGTCCCTCCCTTTTTTCTCGGTGGCGGACGGGTTTCCCGACCTGGGTAGGGAACCCCGTTTGCCACCGAGAGAGACGGGAGGTATTGATAGAGGAGAGGATGAAGGAGGGAGGAGGAAGGGGAGCAGGGGGAGACACACTGCCCAAACGACCTCTCCAGGCTGCAGGGTGAGGTAAAGGCCTTCTCTACGGCAGAGGCCCGCGCGATGGTGGAGAAGGAGCTCGGGAAACCGATCGACGAGCTCTTCAGCTCCTTCAGCGAGAAGCCGGTGGCTGCCGCATCTCTTGCGCAGGATCGGTTGGAAAGCGGGTGGCGGGGCCGTGGGTCCTCTTGGGTCGTCTCGGGAGTATATTGGGCCAAACTTTCCCAAGGCGATCCAGGGCCGACAAGCTTCCGAAGCACGATGCTCATACATTCACACGGGTAAGGTTCTCCGTTGCCTTCGGCATGTCACGGCTTGGCTTGGGACCTTTTGGGGCGACGGGGCATGTCGGGAAAATCTTCGATCTTTGGGGGTGTCTTTTGGACATATTTGGCTGGTCTTGGGGCACCTTGCAATGGCCATCTTTGGCTGGTCCTAGGGCATCTTGCAATCACATCGGGGCAATTCTAGACGCTTCGCGAAACCCCAGCAGCCAATCCAAAAACAATGCCCAGGTGACTTGCCCTGATCGGGATGTGGAGGAGCATGCAGTGGAATAGAGGGCCGTGGAAGTCGTGATCCCCCTAGAGGGGGAGGATGGAGGAAGAGGAGGAGGAGGAGGAGGAGGAGGAGGAGGAGGAGGACGACGAGGTGGAGGGTGAGGGGGAGGGGGGAGGGAGGAGCGAGGGGGGAGGGAGGAGCGAGGAGAGAGGAGACGGAATAGGTGGATGAGGTAGAGGAAGATGAGAAGACTTAGACTTAGGTAATCCTGGGCGCAGACACAGAGTTATCCGACTGTTGGATCGTTGGGGGTATCTGCGCGGCTGCATGATAGTTACCACGTTGGCACTGGTGGGAAAATCACACGGTCCCCCGTGCAACCCGAAAAGGGTGAACACAGGCCGCATGGATTGTGTCCCGTTCGACTCACACGAGCGGGTGACAGCCGCCAGGAGCAGACGCCCTGACACAGAGGGGCCTCCGAACGACATCCCCTACGGCAGAGCGCAACTCCAGGAGACCGTTACCCCCTCCCCCAGGCCGGGGGGACGGCTATGTTTCCCCTATATATATTTCCCCACGCCTCGTAGGGCGTGGCTGAATTCTTGCAACAGGAACTATGCGGTCCTGGGAGTCCTCCAGAACGTCCTGGGAGAGGGAGGAGGTGAACGAGGCAAGAGCCGCCTCTCTATTGACGAATCCCCGAGCTATTAACTGATCAAGACGAGCGCTGGAAGCCAGGTTTTGCATCCTCCTCACTTCTCCTTCCCTAAGCCTTCCTCGAGCTTGTTCAAGCGCGCTCTGGCATCCCTCTCCAAGACACCGCGTGGCGCTGCTCCAATCGTGACCCCTCCTGACGCACGAGCTCCGTTCGCAAAACCTCGTCGAGCTCCGTTGCCAGACTTGCTTTTGAGAGGGTCTATTGGGGACTCACCTTCCCCTCCATGGGCTTGGATTGATTATTCTGCTGCCCTGCGGAACGCGCGCACGGAAATATTTGTTGTCCGTCGCCATGTCCTTCAGCTCGTATTGCATGATGTGGTGCTTCCAGTAGTTGGAGGGGGTCTCACGCGCCTTGCTGCCTTCCACGGTACTCGCGAGCAACGCCCGCACGAAGTCACTGCACACATGCAGATGATGGCTCCCTGACGAGGCGGTGTCCACTGTGTCGTTCTCCTTGTCTTCCTCCCTGCGTTTCATGGCCGCCCGATGGTAGTCCTTGCCTGCCTGGACTGCCACTTCGGTGCGCGTGAGCGTTTCTGGTACGAGAGCCGTCACGCAGACAACGCTGATGACTCCCCGAAGGTCGCCCGCCATGCTGAGCACGAACTTGCTGAGAATAGCCACGAGCTGCTGCAGCACCTGAGCCTTGGAGGCTCCACGTCCTGCCGAGCCCTTGGCCTTCGCGACGACGTCCTCGGCGTTCCGTGTCTTGTTCGGGCTGCCGTCGGACAAGGCTGCGCTCGCGGCTCCCTTGGTGTTTTCGAGGAGGCCCCGCTTCACGTCTCCGATGCCCGAGTCCGCCATTCATCGTGGCATGTCTAAGTCGCGGCCCATAGCGCAGACTCTTGCCCACAGTGGCGGGAGCACGGATGTCGAATAGACATGGAAGGTGTCGAGCAAGATGCGAACGGAGCTCGAGCCACGATCCCTCTACAAACTCGAAGCTTGGATGCTCAAGCGATTTGGGTTCCTGGGCAAGAACAATTGCACGAGCGAGATCGGCTACGTAATAACCACGCTAAATAGATCTGGCGAGGTGTCGGCGAACCGTGACCTCCGAAGCGAACACCGTGTGACACAAAACACTCGTTTGTCGGGTTATAGAACGACGTGATGTTGGCGATGCTGCCTACCAGTCGAACGTGTGTGCGCAGTGCTCCTATAGAGTTAAACACCCTCCCACATCTTCTTCATTCCACCTCCACCTTGAACGTGAAAGCTCTCCCACCTCGTGAGTGCCTTTCTCCTCCTCGTTTGTTTCCAGGAGCTTGTTGGGCATACGTGTTGGTGGGGCGGTTTGTGTTGCATGCGTTGGCCCTGCTGATGGTGACGTCGATTTTGCAAGACTCGTCTTTCCATTCCGGGTATTTTAGCCACGCCACGATGCACGATCCCGCATTTTCCCGCAAGTCCTGAGCTTCCTCATAGCAGCGCACGAGCGTGTCGTCATCTTCCTGGGCTCTTTTGGCCCACGTACTGGGCTGGCATGAATGACATGCTGTCAGTATCGGAAGCTGTGCTTTGCAGATGCACATTGGTCGTGCCAAAAAGCGCCGCGAAACACTGGACGCGATCGATCCTGCCCGCCACCACCTGCTGCAAACACCTTAGGCGACGCACACAAAGCCCCACCTCAGCACGAGCAATCTTCCAGTGCGCCAGAACCTCAAGGTTGGTGAGCGACCGCAGCGTGCGGCCTCGTTCCAAGTGCATGCCCTTCCTCTCATAGCAGTGCGCGCCAGCGAATCCACAACTCCATCGATAGTGTCATCTTGCCTGTTGGTTGGCAGGCAAGACTCCACCGCCGAAGGCGCAGCATTGACCACACGCCCCCGCAACACAGTTCGCCTCCACCTCCACGGCACATGTCCAGCACTCCAGAAGGAATCCACTGAATAGAGCGCGGCTTTGGCCGCCTGCAATCTCGTCGTCACTGGGCCCCAGATACTCGGCATGGTCAACACTGCAGTCGATGCTCCTTTTTTTCGCAACTCCCGCCTCGCAATTCCACTCCCGTGTCCGTGGATGGCCATGATGTTCATTTGCTTCTTGTTGTCCTGGGCGGAGACAGTGCTTGTGACGCAGGTGTCCATGATCTGCCCACATTCTTGCATCTCGCTTCGCCGCCTGTCCGAGTTGACACTTTCTCTTGCAGCTGGTGAGTGCTGGGGGATCTTGTTGACACCGCCAGCGTACAAGCACAGCCCAAGACCGACCTCCTGTCTCGTATTCGGGAATGTCACCACCAGCCGCTTGTCAGAGTCTCCTTTTTCCCACCACAGCGATGTCCACATGCCGATGGCGTGGGAGAAGGCACGGGGGAACCAGTGCACCACGAACGGGTACCCCATGAGGCCTCTTTGCGTTGGTCGAAACTTGAGTATACCTTCAGTGGCTGGAAGGAGCACTTGAGCACATCGTATACACTGAAGAGCAAGCCTGAGGTCACGCGGGAGAACGAGATCAACAGCATTGTGTTCCAGAATCTGCATCCCACCGATGGGAACACGTTTGTCATATCCTTGAAGCTATCGGCACACGGCCATTGTAGTTGCTTCAGCCTCTACGCGATCGCCATGGGAATCATCCCTGCTGTCTTACGTCGCCGCCCGTTAGCATAGCCATGGTGCTCTGGTGGCAGTGGGTCATTTCTGGTTCCGATACGGCACGCAATAATTATCCTGGCGAAGGGCCCAACCATGTGAAGGAGCTGGTACCGCGAGGCAAATGAGAAGACGCTGGGGGGAGGAGTGAGGGGTGTGCCGACATGGGGCGGATGCGCCATGCGGACCCTGCCATTCGGGCCTTGGATGGAGATCCTCAAAAGCACGTGTGATGGGTGAGCCGAATCGGACTCGAGCTCGCCATGCTGACTTTGTCGCTGGGGCCTTCGGTGTAGCTCCCCATGGGGTCACGGCGCGTGTGAGGCGTGTGCCGTATCAGATGCGGGTACGCCAAGCGGACCTTGCCGCTGGGGCCTTCGGTGGAGCTCCCTTCGTGGCCGCGAAAGGTGTAAGGGGTGTGCCGAGTCGGGTGCGGGTACTCCATGCGGACCCTGCCGCTGGGGCCTTGGGTTCAGCTCCCCATGGGGCCATGAAACGTGTGAGGGGTGTGCTGAATTGGGCGCGGGTGCGCCATTCGGACCCTGTCGCTGGGGCCTTCGGTGGGGCTCCCGATGGGGCCACGGAGCGTGTGAGGTGCAGGCCCTGCCGCTGGGGCCTTCGGTGGAGCCCCCCATGGGGCCACGAAGCGTGGGAGAGGTGTGCTGAATCGGGTCCGGGTACGCCATGCGGACCCTGCCCCTGGGGCCTTCGGTTGAGCTTCTTCCGGGGCCACGAAGCGTGTGAGAGGTGTGCACAAACTGGTGCGGGCAAGCCATGCGAGCCCTGCCGCGTTCCGAAATCCGAATGCGGAGGGCAGAGGCAGGGATGGGGGAGGAAGCGGGGAGGGAGCGGGGGGGAGGAGGAGGAGAAGGATAAGGAGGAGGAGGCTGAGGAGGATGAGGTTGAGGAGGAGGAGGAGGAGGAGGAGGAGGAGGAGAAAGAGGAATGAGGATGAAAGAAGGAAGGACGGAGGGAACGCGGGGCGCTGTCTCTTCACATCGTGGACCCAACATCACATGATGGTTGGGAACAAACCTTTGCCCACGACGCGGAGTAAGTGTAGCAATCGTCGCCCTTCTGGTCCAGGAGTGTCGTTCTTCTTCGCAGGGTCGCATTCACTGGCATGCCAGCTTTTCGATGTGATCTGATGATTCTCAAACTGTAGAACGCCATGTGCAGACACGCCGCAATGTAGCTGTTGCCTGTGTCTTTTATGAAAATACCGGCAGGCAGACACGCCTTTCGCTTCGGTGTCTTCCAAAGGTACCGTTTTACCTTTTGATGTCACGCTTATTTTCGAGAACCGGACCGCCTTCACATACAGGCCGATGATCAGGGCCATCAGGCATATAGTCCCAGGGGTCAGGTATACGGGGAAGCTCATCTGGTACTTCTTGACATTCGACGTTTGGTCCTCCGTCTCGTGGGTGTAGCGTTAGCTCCACTGCGCCCATTCCTCCCTCACGTCCAGGTCGTCCGAGCGTTTGCACAAACTCTGTTTTCGTCGGGTTCGCTGGAGGCAAGGCCCGAAAATCACGTCCTTTAGTCCCCGTCCATGTGTTACCTCATATGATCGCTACTCTGCATGATAGTGCAAAACGTCTGCCTCTCCAATATTCCTGGATTTCCTGTGCAATGTCCTCTGGGTTGCTGCCTCGCAGGATCTAGAACTCTACCACATATGCGGGACACATGTTTGAGCTGAAATTCGATTTCATGTTTAGTCAGGCCACTTGGTTCATTTTAACTATGCACACGTTTTTTGCGTCTTTGGCTCGGCGTCTCGGAAATACGCTTGTTTGTTTTATCGTTTTCAGGTCTCAGCAAAATCTGAAGACGCTAGAACAACTAATGCGTTGTGTTAGCGCTTTCAGGCTATGCTTTAGCGTTTTCAGATCCGTGGGTTGCGGGTTTCCTTTGCGTATCCTTATCGCCTTTTTCCCCACATCCTGAGTGGGGTTCTTGTTTTCCCAGAACATCCTCTCCTTCTCCCTCCTGCATCCCGCCTCCCATATCAATACCATGACTACCATTCCAGTCTCCCATATCATACCATGCCTACCATTCGATAACATACCAAACCTGCCATACCATACCATACCCTCCAGTGAGGCCCCGCCTGAGCGAGGAGGGTATCGGAAACCCATACTATTTACATGGTTTCGTGCCCCTCCCACCTCTCCAGGGAGGCCCCGCCTGAGCGAGGAGGGTATCGGAAACCCATACTGTTTACATGATTTCGTGCCCCTCCCACCCCTCCAGGGAGGCCCCGCCTGAGCGAGGAGGGTATCGGAAACCCATACTATTTACATGGTTTCGTGCCCCACCTTCCCCTCCAGGGAGGCCCCGCCTGAGCGAGGAGGGTATCGGAAACCCGAACTATTTACATGGTTTCGTGCCCCTTCCACCCCTCCAGGGAGGCCCCGCCTGAGCGAGGAGGGTATCGGAAACCCATACTATTTACATGGTTTCGTGCTCTTCCCACCCCTCCAGGGAGGCCCCGCCTGAGCGAGGAGGGTATCGGAAGCGCATACTATCTACATGGTTCCGTGCCCTTCCCACCTCTCCAGGGAGGCCCCGCCTGAGCGAGGAGGGTATCGGAAGCCCATACTATCTATATGGTTCCGTGCCCTTCCCACCTCTCCAGGGAGGCCCCGCCTGAGCGAGGAGGGTATCGGAAACCCATACTATTTACATGGTTTCGTGCCCCTCCCACCCCTCCAGGGAGGCCCCGCCTGAGCGAGGAGGGTATCGGAAACCCATGCTATTTACATCGTTTCGTGCCGCTCCCCCCTTCCAGCGGGGCCCCGCCGGAGCGAGGAGGGTATCAAGAAACCGTACTATTTACAAGGCTTCGTTTCCTGAGCACCTGTCCTCCCTCCTCCTGTCTTTCGTCTGCCCTTTCGTGCGTACTTACTCGTTCGATGAACTTCTCCTTCGTGTTGATGTTGTCGTACCCCATTGGTCCCACGAAACCGTTAATATCTTTATGTGGGGAACTCCGTTAGCATAATTCATACAAGTTTGTTTTTCTGTGGCCGTCGCTGGTGACTCGTCGCCGAAGCCCGCCCTCCCCTGCTGCCAACCCCTTTGTGTTAGACCGGTGTCAGCCCCCTCCCCCCCCGCGCACGCAGCCTGTCAAGGCATGTGCGTCGATCTGGGAGAGGGAGGGGTGGCAGAAAGGGCGAACGGTGGCAGGGCGGGGAGCGCGGGAGCCAAGCTGGCAGAGAAGAACAGGAGGAGCTTTCGATTTCGACGATAATGCAAACAGAAACGCAACAAAACGCTGTACCACTGCGACGAACCTGAAAGCGCAAGAAAACACCCTAAAGGGCAAACAAACTCGTCTGGCGAAACAACCCAACCATCTGCAGTTGTGGGCACCGTCGTTCTATGCATCGCATTCGGTGGAGCTCCCTATGGGGCTACCAAGCGTGTGAGTGGTGTGAGCATGCAAAAGCTTGCACGTGTGTGGAATCGCGAAGCGTTTGAGGGGCGTGCCAAAATGGGTGCAGTGGGCTCATGCGAACGCTGGGCCACGAAACGTGTGAGGTGTGTGCCGACATGGGTGCGGTGGGCGCATGCGGGCTCCCTATGGGGCCACGAAGCGTGTGAGGGGCGTGCCAAAATGGGTGGGGTAGGCGCGTGCGAACGTCGGAATTTGGGGCTTCGGTGGCGCTCCATATGGGGCTACCAAACGTGTGAGGGATGTGCAAAATGGGTGCGGTGGGTGCATGCGAACGCTGGCATTTGGGCCTTCTGTGGGGCTCCCTATGGGGCCACGAAGCGTGTGAGGGATGTGCCGAAAATGGTGCGGTGGGCGCATGCGAACGCTAGCATTTGGGCCTTCGGTGGGGCTCCCTATGGGGCCCCGAAGCGTGTGAGGGGCGTGCAAAATGGGTGCGGTGGGCGCATGCGAACGCTGGCATTTGGTCCTCCGGTGGGGCCCCTTATGGGGCCACGAAACGTATGAGGGGCGTGCCAAAGTTGGTGCGGCGGGCGCATGCGAACGCTGGCATTTGGGCCTTCTGTGGGGCTCCCTATGGGGCCACGGAACGTGCCACGAAACGCGTGAGGGGTGTGCCAAAATGGGCGACTGGCTCGGAGGGCAGGGGCAGGGATCGGAGGAGGAAGGGGAGGGAGGAGGGGGAGGAGGAAGGAACGCGGAGCACCCTTTTCAAAACGAGGACCCAACACAACAGGATGGTCGGGGAAACAAGCGCTGCGTTTTGTTAGCGTCTTCAGCCTAACAGGAGCCCAAGCTAGAAAACGCAACAAAAACGCCCAGGGCGTTTTTGAACTGAGCCAAATCAAACCAGACCATGTAGCTTCACGCAGGTCACGTCGCTGTCTAAGCGCCGCTAGTCTCGTACTGTCTGTAGTGCTCGTCAATATGATGCGGTTACAAGAAGAAGTCCTTTGCAATCTTCGCCATATCCGTTTCCAAAAAGGTTGGCGTAGGTTGGAGCCAAGGGGCGAATCCCTCCGTCATGCTGGGCTGCAGGCAGTAGCGCACCCGCCCGCGTACTCACGTCCTTCCATGCCAAAGGTCCCATGATGTAATCGAGGCGCCCAATGTCCCGTTGCTGCCAAACCAGGTTGGGGCCGTCGTGCCATCGTAGATTGCCATGTGATGCCGCAGGAGTGCCTCTCGTATCTGCTCGCCTGTGCTTGGTGGACCCCTTCGTGGCATTGTCCAAGCTGATCACCCCCTCTCCTACGTTACCCTGAGACTTCAGCGAGCCAATGCCGATGTCATAATCGAGGCTTGTGAATATGAGTGACAGCGAGCGAGGAGTGTGGGGCGTTCAACAGCGCCTGGTCCAGCCATTGTGCCATGCGTGTGCAGGTCTCTCGTTAGTGGGCCCCTGCCTTGGCCGATGTTGGTTTGGGCGGGTAGAGCATCGCAACGGCAGTGATGTTCATGAGCCGATGTTTGCACCGAGCTGCCAGAACACGACTTTGGAGCGGTGCAGGGGTTTGAAATACACGACGGAGATGAAATCTGTTGACCTTGCGACCCCACCAGAGTTTGCAACCATCCGATTTGTTCGTACATTCTCCCTAGCACTAGCCTGAAGATGTCTGGCTGGAGCCCATGAGTGTAGCCAGGGGGCGCCCTGCTCTGCCTACCGACAAGCGCGAAGACGTCGAAGTATCACATTTCATCAGCAAGGTCCTCCGCCCTGCCCCCCAGCGCCGACAGCGGGTTGAAGACCTCAACGAGCAGTGGCAGCGTTCAAATGGACCTGCTAGCGAGAGGCCTGGCCGCCCGAGCGGCAGCCGCCATCGCCCGCGCCGCTGCATAGTGCCTGGCGGTGTGGGATGGGGCTGGACCCCCCCGCATCGGCCCTCCATCCTGCTCTCGAGGGGGGATGGAGGAGAAGGGGGTGGAGGAGGAGGAGGAGGAGGAGGACGAGCAGAAAGGCCAGAGGCCTGATGGAGGCCTCTCGGAGTCTCTTTGGATGTCTCCTGAGAGCTTCTTGGAGTCCTCTTGGAGCGTCTTGGGAGCCTCTTGGCGGGCCTCTTGGTGGCCTCTTGGAGCGTCTTGGGTGCCTCGGGGGAGCCTCTTGGGGGTCTCTTGGAAGCCTCTTGGGGGCCTCTTGTGGGCCTCTTGGCGCCTCCTGCGTGCCTTTTGGGGCGCTCTTGGGATCCTTGGGGGCCAACTTGGGGCCATCTTGGAGAAGTTCGACGAGATAATGGGGGATGTCCCTAATTAGGACCCCCCCCCAGGAGGCCCAAATGTGGCCACAACCTAAGACAAATCATGATTTTGCCTTTCGAAGATGGCTTCTTGTACGCTCTAACGGCCCGCCCCCCCCCGTCCAGACTCAGGGGTAGGGCGATAGGGGAGGTGTCAAGCTACCCACAAGCAATAAGCCGTATCGCCCATTCCCACCCGCCCTCCCAACACATGAGTAGCACCCGAGTCTCAGCTTGGACAGGACTCGCCATCGACAACCATCAGGAACCAATGCAGACGCCAGCCAAATGCGCGAAGCCTGCGAGGTGCGCCGCACACTCCAGCTGCGCCGCGAGCATAGGTGCGCCACATTCGGCAATATGTCGACCCTCGCACCGGCCCTGTCAAACATCAATTCCAAGTCACGGCGGGTCTGTCGAGTGCGGGTGTGCGCCCACGATCTCATAGCATCGGTTACTTGACAGGTATTTGGGGCTTGCGCGCAGCAGGAAGTATGCCGCCTACCCCCCCGGGCGTCCCTGGCAAAATGAGCTCGTGTTGTTTCTTTCGACAAAGATGGCGGGCCTGCGCACACCAGGCAATGTGGCGGCACCTCCGCAACCCCTGCCAAAAATTACCCCGACGAAGGACCCAACCATATGCAGTTGCGAGTGCCACAAGACAGGTTGAACAAACGAAACGGAACTTTCTATGGGGCCACGAAACGTGTGAGGGGTGTGCCGACATGTGTGCGGTGGGCGCGTACGAACGCAGCCACTGGGGCCTTCGGTGGGGCTCCCCGTGGGGCCACGAAATGTGCAAGAGGTGTGCCGACATTGGTGCTGTGGGCGCATTGGAACGCAGCCAGTGGGGCCTTCGGCGGAGCTCCTTGTGGGGCCACGAAACGTGTGAGGGGTGTGCCGAAATGGGTGCGGTGGGCGTATGTGAACGCAGAAACTGGGGTCTTCGGTGGAGCTCCCTATGGGGCCACGAAACGAGTGAGGGGTGTGCCGAAATGGGCGCGGTGGGCGCATGCGAACGCAGCCACAGGGCCTTCGGTGGAGCTCCCTCTGGGGCCCGGAAGCGTATGAGTGGTGTGCCGACATGGGTGCGGCGGGCGCATGTGAGCGCAGCCACTGTGGCCTTCGGTGGAGCTCCCTGTGGGGTCACGAAACTTGTGAGGGGTGTGCCGAAATGGGCGCGGTGGGCGCATGCAAACACAGCCACAGGGCCTTCGGTGGGGCTCCCTATGGGGCCACGAAACGTGCAGCCATTGGGGCCTTCGGTGGAGCCCCTTGTGGGGCCACGAAACGTGTGAGGGTGTACCGAAATCGGTGCGGTGGGCGCATGCGAGCGCAGCCACGGGGGCCTTCGGTGGAGTTCCTTGTGGGGCCACGAAGCGTGTGAGGGGTGTGCCGACATGGGTGCGGTGGGCGCTTGTGTACGCAGCCACTGTGGCCTTCGGTGGGGCTCCCCGTGGGGCCACGAAGCGTATGAGGGGCGTGCCGAAATGGGTGCGGTGGGCGCATGCGAACGCAGCCACTGTGGCCTTGGAGCTCCATGTGGGGCCACGAAACGTGTGAGGGGTGTGCCGAAATGGGCTCGGTGGGCGCATGTGAACGCAGCCACTGGGGCCTTCGGTGGAGCTCCGTTTGGGGCCACGAAACGTGTAAGAGGTGTGCCGGAATGGGTGCGGTGGGCGCATGTGAACGCAGCCACAGTGGGCTTCGGTGGAGCTCCCTGTGGGGCCACGAAACGTGTGAGGTGTGTGCCGAAATGGGCGCGGTGGGCGCATGCGAACGCAGCCACCAGGGCCTTCGGTGGAGCTCCCTGTGAGGCCACGAAACGTGTGGGGGGCGTGCCGACATGGGTGCGGTGGGCGCGTGTGTACGCAGCCACTGGGGCCTTCGGTGGGGCTCCTTATGGGGCCACGAAACTTGTGGGGGTGTGTGCCGAAATGGGTGCGGTGGGCGCATGTGAACGCAGCCACTGGGGCCTTCGGTGGAGTTCCCTATGGGGCCACGAAACATGTGAGGGGTGTGCCGAAATGGGCGCGGTGGGCGCATGCGAACGCAGCCACAGGGCCTTCGGTGGAGCTCCCTCTGGGGCCCGGAAGCGTATGAGTGGTGTGCCGACATGGGTGCGGCGGGCGCATGTGAGCGCAGCCACTGTGGCCTTCGGTGGAGCTCCCTATTGGGTGTGCCGAAATGCGCGCGGTGGGCGTATGCGAACGCAGCCACAGGGCCTTCGGTGGGGCTCCCTATTGGGCCACGAAGTGTGTGAGCGGTGTGCCGACATGGGTGCGGTGGGCGCGTGTGAACGCAGCCACTGTGGCCTTCGGTGGAGCTCCCTATGGGGCCACGAAACGAGTGAGGGGTGTGCCGATATGGGCGCGGTGGGCGAATGCGAACGCAGCCACAAGGGCTTCGGTGGAGCTCCCTATGGGGCCACGAAGCTTGTGAGGGGTGTGCCGAAATGGGCGCGGTGGGCGCATGCGAACGCAGCCACAGGGCCGTCGGTGGAGCTCCCTTTGGGGCCACGAAACGTGTGAGGGGTGTGCCGACATGGGTGCGGTGGGCGCATGTGAGCGCATCCACTGTGGCCTTCGGTGGAGCTCCCTGTGGGGCCACGAAGCGTTTGAGGGGTGTGCCGACATGGGTGCGGTGGGCGCATGTGAACGCAGCCCCTGTGGCCTTCGGTGGAGCTCCCTGTGGGGCCACGAAACGTGTGAGGGGTGATGGTAATGATCATGAGGATGATGATGACGATGGGAGGAGGGAGGAGGGGGGGAGGAGGAGGAGAGGTGAGGAGGATTGACGCGGGGCGCTGTCTTTTCAAAACGAGGACCCAACACCACAGGATGGTTCGGAACAAATGGAATGTGAGTGCGAGGCGTCCGCGCATGATCTAGATGTTGGTACAATGTGCAAGTAGTACTGTTTGTTGCAAGGGGCGGTTGAGAGGTGCTGGCATTGTAGATAGTCTACTGCCTCCCCCGCCTTTCAAATTACCCTGCGACGTACCCAACCTTTTCTATACATGTGGCGGGTCTACTCAGGACCACTCAATGCTGACTGTCATTCTGAAGGACTCGCAGTGCGCAAGAAGAGCACCCAGCAGTGATTTCAGAAGAGCGCAGCAAGAATATCAGGGGCGAAAATACACAACAGGCGCGCAAGGGGCGTTTGTAGGGGTCCGCGTATGACGTACCTCCGCTGGGCCTCCCAGGAGCCCACGCAAGTGCCGACAGTTTCGCAGATCGCAACCACCCCAGGGCACCGCGAGCTATATTGGTGGTCCGTGCATGACGTACCTCCGCTGGGACCCGGGGAGCCCACGCAAGTGCCGACAGTTTCGCAGATCGCAACCACCCCAGGGCACCGCGAGCTATATTGGTGGTCCGTGCATGACGTACCTCCGATGGGACCCGGGGAGCCCACGCAAGTGCCGACAGTTTCGCAGATCGCAACCACCCCAGGGCACCGCGAGCTATATTGGTCATCTGCGTATGACGTACCTCCGCTGGGCCTCCCAGGAGCCCGCGAACGTGCCGACAGTTTCGCAGATCGCAGCCACCCAGGGCACCGCGAGCTACAGTGGTGATCTGCGTATGACGTGCCTCCGCTGGTCTTCCCAGGAGTCCACGACAGTGCCGACAGTTTCGCAGATGGCAGCCACCCAGGGCACCACAAGCTATAGTGGTGATCTGCGTATGACGTACCTCCGCTGGGCCTCCCGGGAGCCCACGGAAGTGCCGACAGTATTGCAGATCGCAGCCACGCAGGGCACCGCGAGCTATACTGGTTATCTGCATATGACGTACCTTTGCTGGGCCTCCCAGGAGCCCACGGGAGTGTCGACAGCTTCTCAGATCGCAGCCCCGCAGGGCACCGCGAGCTACAGTGATGATCTGCGTATGACGTACCTCCGCTGGGCCTCCCAGGAGCCCGCGAACGTGCCGACAGTTTCGCAGATCGCAGCCACCCAGGGCACCGCGAGCTATAGTGGTGATCTGCGTATGACGTACCTTTGCTGGGCCTCCCAGGAACCCACGAAATTGCCAACAGTTTCTCAGATCGCAGCCAGCCAGGGCACCGCGAGCTACAGTGGTGATCTGCGCATGACGTGCCTCCGCTGGGCCTCTCAGGACCCCACGAACGTGCCGACATTTTCGCAGATCGCAGCCACCCAGGGCACCGCGAGCTATACTGGTTATCTGCATATGACGTACCTTTGCTGGGCCTCCCAGGAGCCCACGAGTGTCGACAGCTCCTCAGATCGCAGCCCCGCAGGGCACCGCGAGCTACAGTGATGATCTGCGTATGACGTACCTCCGCTGGGCCTCCCAGGAGCCCACGAAAGTGCCGACAGTTCCGCAGGTCGCAGCCACCAAGGGTATTGCGAGCTATCGTGGTGATCTGCGTATGACGTACCTCCGCTGGGCCTCCCAGGAGCCCACGAAAGTACCGACAGTTTCGCAGATCGCAGTCACCCACGGTACCGCGAGCTATAGTGGTGATCTGCGTATGACGTACCTTCGCTGGGCCTCCCAGGAGCCCACGAAAGTGCCGACAGTTTCGCAGATCGCAGCTAGACGCGGCACGAGAGAAGAGGAGAGGGGAACACAGGAAACAGGAGAGAAGGAGGAGGGGAGGAGAGGGGAGGAGGAAGGAGGAATGAGGACGGGGCGACCACATTGCTCAATTCAAAACGAGTGCCCAACACAGGAGTGTTGGGAAACATGCAAGATGGTAGCGGGGCGTCCGCGCATGCACAACTTTTTCTGCAACTTCCCGTGCAGTTTTTGCAAGGCATGGTGGGGGGGGGGGTCGGCCTGCGCGCAGCAAGCAGTATGCCAGCACCCTGGCCGTCCCTGTCAGAAAATAAAGCAGAGTGGTGGCGGGGCGCCCGCGCATTGCCGCGCATGCTACATATTCTGAAGAAGCGTATATGTTGTATCGTTTCGTTGACAGGGATGGCGGGGAGGTGCTGTCATGGGTGCCCTCATGGGTCCGGGTTGGCTGCCGTAGGGGTGGGGGAGGTGGTCTCTATCAAAAGGGAACAGTGGTAAACCCCTCCCCGAAGGGGAACAAGAGTGGATTGGAAGAGGAAACTCGCCAAATCTCTCACGCCCAGAAAGCTGATGGGATTTATGCCCACAGGAAAAAACTGGGGGGACAAGTGCTTGGGGACGCGAGACCGGGTGGAGGCATCGCCTTCGAAGAAATTCAGGAACTCCACGACAGCTAACATTGTCTCCCACACGTGCCAACTTGCAGAAGGCACGGTTTGCAGATCCTTTCTTTTCGACCCCTGGCTTTAAACCCAAGTCTTGAAATGAGAACCCTGACGTAGGGAACTCGTCTTCTGTGCTCGCTGGGAGGGAGGAAATCGGAGGGGAGGTGCGACCCCCCGCTCCTCTCAAAAATCTGGCGGGGGGGGCGACCTCCCCCCCCGTTCCCCTCCCCTCCCAGCGCGGGCAAACGACGACGACGACGACGACGACGCCGACGACGACGACGACGTGTTCCGCCCGCCCGCCCGACCGACTCGCCCGCGAAGACGATGTGTCCAACGCCCCCTCCCCGAGAGGGGGGTTCGAACGCCCCTCCCCATCCCTCCCCAAGGGGGGGGTTCGAACGCCCTCCCCCCCAACGCCGTGAAACGACGACGACGACGATAAGGAAGACCACGACGAGGACGATGACGACATTTCCCGCCTGCCCGACCGACTCGCCCGCACGGCTTTGGGCCAAGCGTATTCAGAAAGCCGCCAGAAAGAAGCCCCGAGTGTGGGCCAAGCGAACTCAGAAGTTGCCCCTTCTTACTTTGGGAATGAAGCCCGTTTGGGACCCCAGTTTCGCCTGGATTTGTGACGTGGATCGCCCGAGGAACAATTTAAGAACCGACTCGAGGAATCCCTTTCAAAACCAAAGTTCGGATTTTTCGAGCATCTTGATTGTATCATTGACATGTTGGGGCAACGTGCATCCAAATATGAACACGATGAGACACATACATAATTGGCATCAATGGTGTGTTCGCCATGTCGAGTCGTTGCACGTGGCCTGCTCGACTGTCGTCTCTGGATCCCGACAGGTGTACAAGGCAACATTGCGTGAGACGGGCGAGGACGTGGCCGTGAAGGTTCAGAGGCCAGGCGGTTTGTCGACGGTCTCTAAGGACCTCTACGTCCTCAGGCGGCTGGCTGACATCTCGCAACCTCTGATCAGGCGCTTCACTTCCGATGAGACAGACTACATTGCCTTAACAGAAACTTTTGCAGAGGGTCTGTACACTGAGCTCGACTTCCGCAATGAGGCGCTGAACGCTATCCGGATGGAGGAGTTGATGCAGCAGAGTGTCCCCGAGCACATTTGGAGCAGGGTGATCATTCCGGAGCCTTTGTTGGAGCACACCACCCGCAGGGTCATGCTCTCGAAGTGGGTGAATGCTGTGAAGCTTAACACCTTGTCCCAAGCGGAGATCAAGGAGTACATCGACCTTGGGCAAGAGGTCTTCCTCACCCAGCTACTGGAAATCGGCTTCTTTCATGGGGATCCTCACCCTGGAAACTTGCTGAAAGTTGTGGGGCGAAAAACATCTCCGTATCCGCAGCCTCGCGGGCCGGGCTCCTGGGCGGCGACCCCACGGATACCGGACAGCGCGGAACGTCTCCGTGCGACAGCGTATCCACGGGATCGCGCCCCAGAATCCCGACCGCGAGTGCGCGGGTACGGAACTGTTCGCCGCTCGTGAGGTTACGGAGGGACCAGACGAGGGCAAGCTTTGCTTGCTCGACTTCGGGCTCGTGGCGCAGGTGCCACCTGCGGACCGCGAGACGATCGTGTCCGCGGTGGTCCACCTCGGCACACAGAATTGGGACGCCTTCATCGACGACTTTATAAAGCTCGGTTTCCTCAGCGAGGATACCGACAAGCTGGACCTGGCCCCCCTCCTGCAACGTGTGCTCGGGCCGTACCTCAGAGGCGGCGGCGCCAGCGCGTACAAGGATGCCAATTTCCAGGCTCTCACGCAGGATTTATTGAAGATTAACACCGAGGTCAAATTCTCCATCCCACCGTACGTCTCGCTGCTAGCACGCTCCGTGGCCACCCTGGAAGGCATTGCCTTGAGAGGCGATCCTGGCTACCAGCTGGTGGCGCAGGCGTACCCTTTCGTGGTCCGGAAGTTGCTCAGGAACGAGTGTCGTCTGCTCCTCCCCTCCGTCTCCTCTTCTTTGTCACCCTTCTGCTTCTCGTCACCCTGTTGCGGCCCCTGCCCAGTCTCCTTGCTCGTCAATATCCCCGCCTCCCCTGCCTCAGTCACCGAGGCTGGGGCCAGGCTCGTGTTCTTAGCAGCTTGTCGTGCACATGACCTGCCGCAGATCTAGATCTGCCCTCACAGTGAGCGCCCCCCTGGAAATTATGACGCACAACGCTGGATCCATGTTGGGCCCCATGGCTTTCTTGTTTCTCCCCACTGGCAAGGGCCGTAACCTTTTTGCCTCCGCCGAGCTGACGTTTTCAATCCGCGGCCCCAGAGGTCCCGACCGCTTCCCGGGGGGTAGTTTTCGTCCCCGGTATCTGTTTGATGGCCACGGGGCCCGAACACGGCCCCCGAGGGCCGAAACCGAGGGAACCCCGCCGCTCGAATCGAACATCTCGGCGGAGATCTGGGCCCCTCGTCTTCCTCCCCCCTCCCCGGCCCCCGCCTCGGGGGGGCTTACCCTGCCCGACAGGAGCGAGAGCCGGAGCTCCTTCGCGGCCCTCCGCGAGCTGCTGTACGACCCCTCCACGGAGCGCCTGCGGCCTCAGCGACTGGCCACCATGTTGCAGGCCTCGCTGCGCGTGGTCTGCAGCAGGACAAAGTGGTTCATTACATTTTCCAAGCAGTGTTTGCACTTAGGACTTCCTCACTTCTCCTCTAAGTAACTGGGCCGCGGGTCGGTCTGGCAGCTATGTTGTCGCCGTCGCCGCCCTGTCGCCGCCTCGTCGCCCCCTGTCGTCTGGGCCTGCGGGTCGGTCTGGCGGCTATGTTCTCGCCGTCGCCGCCACGTCGCCGCCTCGTCGCCACAACAAGGATTGCACCATCTCGTTTGGCGCTTTCTTTGCATGGTGGCCTTCCAGAGGTCCTCTTCCGAGGCTCAGATCGCTGTCCTGGCCAGTACCACGTGTTCGTCGATACGTTCTTTTGGAGGTTCTCTCGCCGAGGCTCGGATCGTCTTTATCAGCTTCT
>CAUYUJ010017227.1:326974-336974 GCA_963575745.1 Prorocentrum cordatum
GTATGTAAGTATGTATGTATGTATGTATGTATGTGTGTGTATGTATGTGTGTATGTATGCATGTATGTATGTATGCATGTATGTAGGTATGCGTGTATGTAGGTATGCGTGTATGTATGTATGTATGTATGTATGTATGTATGTATGTATGTATGTGTATGTATGTATGTATGTATGCATGTATGTATGTATGTATGTATGTATGTATGTATGTATGTATGTATGTATGTATGTATGTAGGTATGTAGGTATGTATGTATGTATGCACGTATGTATGTATGTATGCATGTATGTATGTATGTATGAATGTATGTATGTATGTGCGTATGTAAATATGTATGTATGTATGTATGTAAGTATATGTGTGTGTGCATTTGTGTATGTATGTATGTATATACGTGCGCATACGTAGGTTATATATGTTTGCATACATGCATTCATTGATGTATCTATGGTTGTGTATATATTTACACATATATATATACAATGTAGATTGCCCCCCACATAGATTGCACAACGTCGATTGCCAGACACACACACACATTGTTTGGGGCTCGCGCTGGAGAGCATGTTTAAGACAAGACAAGAAAGGCCTCGCTGGGCGTGGTCGCGGACACGGAGACGCGGAAGGGCTTCATCGACTTCGACACCGCGCCCGACGAGGGAGCCCCCCTAGTGGAGGCCTCCTCCCCAAACCTCTCGTGTCGTGAATAAAGCACGACGGACGGTTTTGTGGCCGTTCTCAGCCTTTTAGGGGCCCTCGCCAGGCCCCAGGACCGTAAAACCATTACTCAGGCTGAAAAGCCGGTCCCAGGGAATGGGTCGAGATCCCTGGGGGTCGACGCCATGAAAAATCATGAGTATCGAAAGAAGAACAAAGACCGCATTAACAGACTACACTTTCAGAGCTCTCTGCAGATTTCTTGGATCCGCGCTGGGCCCCCCCGGCGGCGCCTCCAGGCGCCCATGGCGCGCTCCGCGCGCTAGGGAGGGGGGGGGGGCAGCGCCGATCCAAGAAGTCCGCGCTGACCTCCGAACGTGTATGTTAGTGCCTTCTCTCTTCACCTAGAGCATCCCCCTTCTCCCCCCCTGCGTTGAAGACAGCGCGGGAGGGCTTCACTCGTCTTTGGCTTCGCGTCCGACGAGCCCCCCCCCCTCCTGGCGAAGGTTGCCCTCCCCGCTCCCCGCTTGCCCTGCCCTCTCCCCCGCTCCCCGCTTCCCTTGCCACTCTTCGGCGCCCGCGCGCCCCCAGCCCGCGCCCCGCTGGCAGGTCCTGCGCTTCCTCCTGTCCAGGCAGGCCTCCAACCTGCGGCCGCTCCTGAGCGCGGAGCTGTCGTACGGCCTTGACCTGGCATTCCGCCGCGGCGGGCGCCGCCTGCGCGACGCTTTGCGCCGGCTGCTGCAGCCCCCGCGGCTGCCCCTGATCGGGCTGCAGCTGCCGGCGCTGCCGGCGCCGCCGCTGGTGGCCGCCCCCCAGAATATACAGTCCCTACCATTGAGGAGAGGGGTCCCAGTTCTTCATCTCGTTGCCGGTACCGAACCCAACCAGGGGGGGGATGGGGGCCAGTCACGTCACGATTCGCGCCAGCGCCGTCTGGGAATTCCAGCGCGAATCGTGACGTGACCATGGGGGGGAGGAAGCGGGAGGGTGGGGCCGGTGACGGGCGATGTCCCGCGAATGACAAGAAAATCAGGTCTTCATCCCGAGACGTTGTGCGACGGTCCCAGAAGCCAGAGAGGGCCCTGGGAGCCGGAAGCGGCGAGACACATCCGAGACCCTTGTCCTCCAGGACCTGCTTTCGTGATGTTAGTGGTAGCGGTCCCCGGTCCCCAAAGTGATCGCTCGATGAAAGAACGCTTTCGGGGGTCCGCGCGAACTTCTCGAGTCGGCATTGGGCCCCCCTGGCGGCGCCTCTAGCGCCGCCCCCGTCGCGTTCCGCGCGCCGAGGGAGGGGAGCAGCGCCGACCCAAGAGATCCGCGCGGACCTCTATAGAATTATGCCTACGCAATTGCCCTTCTACCGTCTGGACCCCCTCCTCCCTTTTGCACCACTCCCCCTCGACCCTCTGCCCGACCTGCGAAGAAGCATTGCTAGAGATATCTTGCAGTTTACCCGCCCACGGTGGTCCTGGCAGGCTGGGAGGGGGCGGTGCAGTTTTCTGAAGTTTGTTTCTTCCGTGTGCCGTCGGGCCTCCTTCGCCTCTTCCTCCTCCTCCGCTCCTCCTCGGCCCAGCTCAGTTGGCGCCCCTTTCCATTGCACGCGGCCGCCAGCGCCTGCAGCGTGCACGTGCTCGGCCTTTTTTCGAGACAGATGACGGGCTTCCTGAATTGGGGCAGTCGGGGTCGGGGCCCGACGCTCAAGCCTGGGGGGAGGGAGAGAAGGGAGGGAGGGGAGGGTGAGGGGGAGGGGGAGGGGAGGGGATGGGAGATAACTAGGAGGAGGCAAGCTAGGTGCGTTCGCGCCATATCTGACATCATATCCCTCCTTCCCATCCCTTTCCCTCTGCGCTGATTGTTTCTCTATCCGCGGACGCGTGTCTTAGCTGGTCTGGAACTCCAAAAAGGACTCCTCCGTATCATGCGCAATCGGAAAAGGGAAGCTGCGTACATAGGAGGCGGAGGAGATGGCGGTTGAGCAGGAGGACAAGGAATGTGATGAGGAAGGAGGAGGAGGAGGAGGAGGAGGAGGAGGAGGAGGAGGAGGAGGAGGAGGAAGAGCAGGAGGAGGACGAGGACGAGGACGAGGACAAACAGCAGTAGCAGGAACTGGCTTCGAAGGGGCGGGAGGAGCAGGAGGCCAGGGCTGAGCAGGAGGAAGCGAGGGAGGATGAGGAAAGAGGAGGACAACGAGGACGAACAGCAGCCGCGGGAACCGCAGTGGAAGGAGTGGGAGGAACAGGAGGACCACGGGAAGGCGGAGGAGGCGAAAGGAGGGGGGCGACAACGATGGGGAAGGACTCGGACCGAAAAAGTGGCACACGCTGGGGCGAGAGCGCCATTCTGAGCGCCCGGAGCAAAGCGTCGATCCGACAATGAGGCCCACGCTGCAGCGCGAGCATCATTTTGACGCACCGACAACAATCGGATTGAAACAACACCATCGGAACCATAATTTGTCCCCAATCACTGCTTGCACTGAAAAGGTCCTAGCGGATCTTGGAGGATTTGGCGAAAGTGGGCGGCCGATTTCGGTGGGCCGCCGGGTTCCCAGGTTCCGGATTCTGGGTTCCCGGGTTCCCGGTTCCCGGGTTCTTGTTTCCCGGGTTCTGGGTTCTGCGTTCCCGATTGCGGGGTTCCCGGGTTCCCAGTGACAGAGCCAAGGGAAAGAGGAGAGAGTGGTATTCATAAAGTGCAGTTGTGAATCGGGAGGCTCACCATGTCTAGTTGAGAACAGGGCGGGCTCACCTTTTCCCTCCTGGGATTCGGCCGAGGTGGTGCCGCTGCCCCCCCGCGACGGTGCAGGCGCGGATCCAACAGCCCCAGGCACAGGCGGGGCACCCAGCATCGAGAGATCAGAGGGGGAGGAAGCGGAGAATGGATCACAGGTGGAGGAGGATGATGCGGATTTAGAGGCGGGGGAACGGGAGGAGAGGGGCAATCATGGCAAGAAAGGCGAGTTCCAGGATGATGGTGGTGGTGATGATGATATGGTGGTGCTTGTGGCGATGATTGTGCTGATGACAATACTGATGGTGACGACGACGGCGACGACGGTGATGATGATGGTGGAGAAGGAGGAGGACATTGAGGTTGATGAGTGGGATCTGTCCCCATCCGTCTTCTTCTCACTTTCCTTCTTCCCCGTTATCCCTAACGACCAGATCTTGTTCCAGCGCCCTTCCACCTCTCTCGCGTAGGTTGTTGGCAAACTACTCTGAGTTGTTGAAGTATCTTTGGTGTTTGGACCCGCTGCAGGGTTGGCCACATCTTCGGGAGCTCGTTCAGAACGGCGGCGCTCTCGCCATAGCGCGGGCCACATTTCGGGATCGGATTTCTTCCTCGTCGTTGCCGCCCCCTCGCAGTTGCGGCAGCAGTTTCTCCTCCGCCTTGCACTCGCCCTCCTGCTGTTCCTGCTGCTGCTGCTGCTCTCGTCCTCCTTGCTGATCGTCCCCATCTTCCTCCTGCCCATCCTCCTGTTCATCCGCGACCTTCCTCCCTTCCAATGCGCAACGCCTCCCTTTTGATTGTGCATGACGCGATCGGGTCAATGTGGGGGACAAGGCCCTCTGGGATACCCCAGTCGGCGGACTGGAACGACTTCAGCGCAACGGGATCGGGTGGGTGGGTGCGGGTGGTCTCGGTGTCAGAACTGCGCGATGCACATCTAGTTTGCCTCCCTCCTCCCTCCTCCCCAATGCCTGTACCTAACACGTGGTTCTCGAGTTTGCACGACTAGATTATCTTAGCCCCACTGTCAGCCGTGTGCGAAAGAAGGGATCATGGCACTGAAACGCCCATGGACGAGGTGCGTCTCATGCAAAGTGTGCGAGTACAAAAGCGTACTCGTCAAGCAAGGGTGTCGGTGCAGGTAGTGCAGCACAACGCTGCAGCTTTTTCGTCCTCGTATCCCTCATGTCGATCGCGGTGGTCGGAGTGCTCGACAAGTCAAGTCCGAGGATGCAGTCGTCGGTGGGGGGATGCAGCGCTGTAGGAGCCACCGCCCTTGAGGAGACCGTAAGTGCATTGCCAAGGCCAAGGAGCTGGACATGCTGCTTCAGAAGGCGCTGCAGGCCACATAGGACGCAGATATGCAAGCAGTTCTGAAGGCGCCGAGGTCGAGGCTGGAGGATGTGTCCAAGGTTCCCGAGGCTGGATGCGAGGTGGGTGCAGCCAGGGCCGCTGACGGCGCTTGGCGTGCCGCTTCCCGCAGGCACGAACAGCTGGTCAATCGAATACTTCGCTTACGTTCTCAACTTCACATGGCTGAATGCAAGGAGAAGGCGGCGACCGTCGAGCTGGCGAAGTCCGCGGCGACCAAGAAGGCTGCCACGACTGCGCTGGCCCGCGCGCAGGGGACGGATCCATCAGGGTCGTGGTGCGCAGGCTGTTGTAGCTGCTGGTGGTGGGAGGGAGGGCATGGGGCCAGAACCCAAAGTCATCGGCATCACGATAAACAGCGGGTTCTGGGACAACTTCACATCCGAGGAGCTCGAGCGCGAGGCCGCGAGGATTTCGGAGGCCAGGTTCACGGCGGCGGCGAAGGCGATGGCAAGGGCGAGGCCCGTGCCGGGCCCAAGGCGGCTGATGCGGCCGCGGCTGGGGGGAGGGCGCCGCCGCCCAGGGCGTTTCCCGCGGCGCCAGCGAATTGGCGACTATCTACAGCTCGTTTTGATGGGGCTGCAGAGATACAGCCCCCCGCCAGGGAGACTTCGGCTAGTGGGGCCAGTGGCGCCAGCGATTTTTTTCGGCAGCGTGACCTGCGCGGAAGACACGTCGTGGAATGTCCTCGTGTGTTATGTTTTGACACGTCGGACGGTCGGCAATTCCCACGTGGGCCACCAAGGTTGGGCAGCAATCGCTCAAGATGTTCTCGAGCCCAGCCCGTCCGCAATCGCGAACAGCTGAGTCCAAGCCAGGGGGCAAGGGCTGCGCTAGCGAGGGGGGGAGTGGCTCCTGCGCGAAAACCATCGCGCTGTCTAGTTGTTGCACGAGGCTCGCGCAGCTACGGGTCTGAAGGCAGCCAGCGGCAGTGGCGACTGTTATCACGGCGTCGTGCCGCGTGCATTCCATATGCTAGGACTTGTCATAGCAGTCGTGAGTTTTGAATGCATTGCAGCCGTGGGAACGAGGCACGAGCAGGAAGTCAGGGAGCCTGTTTCGGACAACGCAGTTGCCCTGGACATTTTGCTGCGCCGATTGGAATTCCACGTCTGGCCAGTTGCGGCGCGCAGGGTTTCTCCAGCAAGTGGGGGGCCAGATAGCGCGCTCAGGCGCGAAGTGCGCATGCGCGCCAGGAGGAGGAGGAACAATGCCTGCTCGTTTGGACGTGTTGGCCATCAGTCATTCCGCTAAGCCATGCGCCAGAAGTCTTCAGGCTCGGGCCGACGTGCCTGGGAGGCCCCATGCAGGCCTCAACGTTGAGTTAGTCTTTGAGGGGTCCCAGCCTTGCGCTAGGCGCTTCGATCTTCCCCCTGAGTTTCCGAGGTTATGTGAACCTGGGGCAGCTCCTGCCGCTGCGTCAAGATTAAGTTTAGCGACGGCCAGGCGAGCTGCAGGTGAGCAAGCGGTAGCCGACGCTCGCAATTCGCGCCTGAAGTTTTGGTGTTCGGATGGGCTCGAGCCGGGACAGGAGAGCCGGGGGTGGGCGGGCCTTTTTCGTCGGGCATGTCGACGCAGGTTGCGGGGGCGACGCGGCCTGCAAGGGCGCGCGCGACGACTGCGAGCGGGCTGAATTCTCGGAGGGCGACCCCTGGGCCGACAAGAACAGCTTCGCCGGGCCCGACGCCCCCCCAACCGCCCCGCGCTGCCACTCTCTTCGCTGATCTGTCTCAAGTGGAAATCACCAGAGTCGGCGGCCGTGAGGGGCAGATCATTCGGGCCCGCGCGAAATTTTAAGCGGCGCTTTGCCCGCCCGCAACCCCTGGGGGCCATCTTCCGACGGGCCAGGGGCGCAGGCCCTGCGGCCCCGAATGTGATATTTCTGAGAGCGCGTGGCTGAAGCAAAGACGGGACATTGGGTTTATGATAACAGTTGCCTCGCACCCTGCTCCTGCTGTCACTTCTTCTGCAGCCTTTTCTTTTGGCTCTATGGCTTCGGGCGGCGTCGGTGCCCTCTGCAGCGGGCGCATTCGCGTCGCGGGCGCCGCCGCCCGCGCCCGTCGCCGTCGGGCCGCCGCCGGGAGATCTCGCAGCGAAGCGCCAGTTTCTGGATTTCGACGGCGCGGCAGGCGCCGCCAACTCGGCTGGGTCATTTACGTGACAAGGCGAGTAGTTGGCGGGCGCGAGATAGCGCCGGCGCCAGCGGCGCGGCGAATCATCGTCGGTGGCAGGGGCGCGAGACGCTGCACGGCGCGTCGTTCGCTGCGGCCCACCGGCTACCACGCGCATCCCCCGAGAAAGTTCGCCCAGTACTTCGGGCGCTGCGTTGTTTGCATTGGTGGCCGCGACGAATTCTCGCATCTGAGTTGGACCGCGTGTCTCGCTGAGCTCGACGCAGGGTTCCAACTCGTCGAGGCGGTGGCGAGGAGGAGTCAGAGCCGGGCAGTGGCCCAGCCGATGCCAGAATACAGGGGCTGGGCGGGAATGGCGCCAGCCATCGGTTCGTTGCACCGCAAGTGGCGAGGCGCCCCCAGTGGCGATCGCGAACTTGTGGTCGACGCCTGCGGCGCTTTACATCCCAGGCAGGTATCGGGCTACAAGTGTTTGGAGCAGGCGATGGTCTGGCCCCCCAGCGACCTCGAGTTCGGCGGCGAGTCGACAGATGTTCGCGAGCTTGGGGGGGGGGGGGGGGGGGGGGGGGGGGGGGGGCGGGTTCTTTGCCAGCGCGCGTCGCCGCGTTACGCGTAGGCCTTCACCGCCTCTCGTGGTCTTCGCGCTTCGGCAGGTGATTGGGCGCGCTTGGCCCAGCGACGCCGCGGGCGTTGACTGATTATGCGTGAACGACCTGGCTCGTTTGCGCGATGCGGCACTGGGGGACGTGATTGTTGTGTTCCTTCTTTGCGTGGCTACGCAGCGCTGGCCTCGCCAGGCCCAACTCGCGATTGGCGCGCTTCCACAGGGGAAATTCCGGGGGGGCCGCGTCGCTGAGCTGCCGTCAAATGTTGCGCGGGCGCCGGCGCAATCTCGCGAGCCATCTGTGCGCCAGTGGGCGGGTGAACGCGACGCCCATTAGGGCGCGGCCATTCATGGCCCCGCACCAGTTCGCGAAGTACTCTCGATGTCTATTAATGAGGACTTGGCAGGGCGATCGCGCGCTACCCATGGCCATGGGCTGCCAGATGCATTTCCGTTTCATGATGCGATTGGCTGGCCCGGGTTAGGGCGCGCAGCTCACCGATTCGGCTTCCCCGCGGTGGTCGTTGGGCCGGGGTCGCAGCAGCGCGTGGCTGCGCGGTGCGTGCGACAGGGGGGCGCGTATTCTGAGCATTTTTCCATTGTCCAGAGACTTCGCGTTGGGGAGTGGTTTGGCAAGTGCGCGGCGTGCACGTGCGCGAGCGGGCCGCCGCCCATCCTCTCATGACACACCCAGTATGGGTGGGCGACCTCAGCCCGTCGGTCAAGGGTTCCTCTAAGTCCATGGTGGCCCAGGTGGATACTTGTAGGCGCATGCAGGCAGCATGATTTCCCATTGCAGCTGAAAGTATAGTCGCATGCACCAGCCTCAAGGATGCCAGGACTGTGGCACGGCGTTTTCCGGCTCGCGGATTTGCATTGGAAGCCGCGGATCAGGTTGCCCACTTTGGTGGCGACCTTTTTGGTGGAGTTCGACGGGCCCGTCGGCGTCGAGTCCAACGCGCTGCTAAGCGCATGTCCATGCATCGGAAAAATGTGACGTCTGCTGCAGCCGCGCGACATTACATTATATGTTGCCTAGTGGCGTGGTGCAGTAAGGGCAGCGGGGAGCTCTGGCATCTGGCGCCCACGGGCACCAGCTCCATTTTTTGGTTTTCCGGCCACGGTTCCGTTCCGACGACAATAATTGTGGGATTGCGTCTGCAGGAGGGCGTCCCGCAGCACTTTTCGATTTGAGGGCGCCGACGGGAGACCTAGCATGCGAGGTCTCGAAGGAGCCGCTCAGGGCATAGCTTCATTTCTCGACCACCCAACCGCGCGCCAGGCATGGCATCGCAGTGTCGCGGGCGAACTTGGCGGTGCTCGTCGTGTTCGGGCCGTTCGAGGATTTCAGAGCATCGCCATCCGCTACCCCGCGCATGCTGGGTGGAAACCAGCAGGTCCAGCATGTTCGGCGGACCCTGGCGACGGCGTGGGCGCGGCGAAGAGTTGGGAGTTCCAGGCGCGCGCGCAGGCTTTGTTGACTTGGAATTATCGTCAGCGATTCTCGTGGAGTCCGAGGAGACCGTGCAGGGGTTAATCGGGGCTCAGGCTACCGTTCACCTCGAGGGCGCCCGCGCGGGGCGTGGGGTCTGCATTTTACCTCGCCGACGGTTCTTGCGGCATCTCGAACAGGCGCCAGACGGACGTCGGTTGTCTGGTTGGCTTCTTCCCGCCTCTGCAAGGGCCGCCTGGCCTCACGCGAGGCCCCAGACCGCCGCGCGATACAAACGAGGTCCGATTGGTGCGTTCGTTGCGAGAGTTGTCAGGCAAAGGCTTTGCATGGTGTTTGGGAGTACGGTGGTCGTCATCAGAACCACCCCATTCACGAAATGACTGGAGGTCTCGCAAGTGAGGCGCGAGCCCAGGAAGAGGCCGAAGCATGCTATGGGGCTCGAGGTCTGGCTCCCTCTCCGTGGCCCGCGGTTGAACCTCGCTCGGCTGGCGCGGATCGGCAGGCCATGGGTTTCGAGTTTTTTTTCGGAGGCAGGGGCGCGGGTGAAGGCGCCGACAGTCCTCGCCCGAAGTTGAGGCGGCTAGGACTTGGGCTTGCAGCGCATCGCGATCTGACGGACGAGGTGAGCTTTTCTTTCGGCGCGTGGGGGGCACTCCCAGGACCCGTGCAAGTGGTTGCCCGAGTTGAGTCGCAAGTATTGCTACTGTCCCTTCGGGGGAGCGACGGATTCACGGTGTAACTGTCGAGCGCCCGCAGGACCTGATGCAGACGCGTGATGGTAGGACGGTCAGATCCGCCAAGCACGACCCACACATTTCTTGTTCCTTCGCATCCGGGGGCCATCTACATTGTTTTGTGAGGGCGCCTCGATTGCTCGCCGTTGGCAACACACTGGCTGACGGGTTCGCAGGATCTTGAGCCCAAGTTGTCAGGCTGCCGACTACGATTCGTGGCAGGTACCATCGCGTCGAGCATTAGGCATTCTCGAAAGAGGATCCTCCAGAGCCAGATCGAGGCGGTCAGGCCACAGGAAGTGGAGGTGGCCCAATCAG
>CAUYUJ010017227.1:341974-346974 GCA_963575745.1 Prorocentrum cordatum
GGATTCCACGTAGGATTAGATGCTGCCTATCATTTTGGGTTGGGTTGTTGTGTCTTTAGGCGGAATGCGCGCATCTCTAAGATCGCATTGAAGGAGGGGTCGTGACCCTCAATCCTCTACCATACAAGTGGCCTCGATTGCTGTAACGGAGGGTCGCGTATTGTGTCACCAGTATTGGTAGACAACCGTTCACCGCATGTTGGGCCAGACCACTCCGTCATGACCATTAATGTTGATTGCGCGTTTTGTTGCAGTAGCTGTCTCGGGCAGGACATGTTCTGGACCACTGTCCTTTGCTACCGATATTTGCTGTGTGCATTAATCGCACTTCATTGGGCATGTGGTTCAAGTTCATCATGCATGTTCCATGCCATAGTCGCGTCAAGCTGTGACTGCTCATTGTAGTGGTCCTTTTGTGCCGTGGCCATGGTACACACGAAAGGAAAGCCGTGCCCATTCAGCCTCCGTGCCAGTAATTAGGCGACGTTTCTTGGAATTCTGGCAATTGTCTTGTGCTGATGTTGAAAGCCATGCTGGTAGTCTCCTTGCCAGCCCAATCACTTTCCTTGCCAGGCATCGACGGGAAACCTGCTACATGGAACCGATCCGTTGCGAGAGCCAACTCTTGAGCATTACTCCTTCGTGGACGTTGCATACTGGCCCTGTGTAACCAAGCACGGTGAACATCGACATGCACCTGCGGATTGAGAACATCCATGTCCCACCACATTGATCCATCACATGCTCCGCCACTATGTTCAAATATCTTCCAGGATCGAGCAAACCAGTTTGGAATTCATGATACCCGACTGGTGCTCGGTGACATTTTCCAGCCGGTTCTTCATTTCAGTTTAACCTGTGGCAGGGAAATCGGGGGACGTGTAAGCAGATGCACGGCGTATACGTCGCCTGATCGTTGAGGCACCGTCAGCGCTGTCGCAGGTTCGTCAAGGTAAGCAATCACCGCAGCGAGCGACAACTAATATCACTTCTATGTTTGACTGGTTGGTGGTCGCTGCCTTATGACTATCTCGATAACGGTCATTCGAGGTGTCGTCTCATCGACAATCGCATCTGATTATCTGTTTGCGGTATTAGCTCAAGTACACATCGTCTGTCCGTTGTCAAGCAGTGCTGCTGACTTCGTGGCTCTTGAATATGCTTCGCGCCTTGTTAGTGCTGGGCAGACGTCGCCATGATGCTCCATTCTCCTCTTCCGACGTTCGCGCGCCTCTGATGGTGAGAAGGGTACTAGGTTCGATTACATCCTAAGTGTGGTCGGCTCGGCGTCGGCTAAAATAATTGCGGCGATCAGGAAACCATGCAGGTGCAGCCAGGGATCAGCCTCTCGTTTCGCGGCGCTTTCGGACATGATCGAAGGCATGCGCGGGCAAAGTTTGGGGTACGATGCTGAGGCCGATGCGAAGCTGATGCGTCTCCACTCCGAGAGCGATGCGGAGTTCACGGAGATGAGCGGCGATTCCATTAAGAGGTCCGAAGCATTCTTCAACGCGTGTGGACACCAGCAACTTGACTCCACGGCCGACGTAGATGGACGAAGCATCTGAGCGCTTGATCGCTTCCGTCCAAGACCGCGCCCAGACAGTGTGACGCGGAGCACGACGGAGCATTGCGTCGCCCAATGCATTTTCTTCTTTGAGTGTGGGGCGCCCCATGCGCTCGCCACTGTGCGCAGGGAGGGAACATGCCGCCCCGCCTTGCTCGATTTCGCGCAAGGATCAGCTTCGATGGCGTTGAGTGGGGCCGCCGCATATGTCTGCGACTCGTTCGCGTCGACACTCGTGAAGGCCGACATCGCGGTCGAAGTTTCTGGGGGAGGCAGGCAGCATGCAATTTCTCAGCGGCGACTCGAGCGGTCCTCATCTTGAAGACCATCCGCAAGCGTGGACGGGTCTCTTTCGCTGGTCGGGGTTTTTATGTAGTTGCCCATTTCGCCTCGACCTTCGCCGTGACGGCAATGCGAACGGCAGGCGCATGTTGTTAATTACGGGCAGGATGATGCGGCTAACCGCCCATTTCGCCCAGCGGCGGGCGGCGTTGAAAGTTCGTCGGCGTCATTGCCCACGCGCAGCAGATGGCCATGATTGCAGCAATGGGGTCGTTGAGCCATTTTACATGTCTTGTTTCTTTTTGCGCCCGCAGGATATGTATCCAAGCCTCCGAGAACATGCAGGGCGCATGCATACCGTCTTCAAGAGGAACGAGCACTGCCATTTCACGCCGCAGCCCGCGTATCCATATCACTCTCGGTGAAGGCAGTCACTGCTTGTTTCTGCGTCGGCTCTTCGATGGGGGACGAAGGGCGCGTAGACTGATAATACCATGCATAAGTGACAGCTGCGTTTGGGCCCGTGCGCGCAGTGTGACTCGCGCGGTCTGCAGTGCTGGACCGAAGTGGATTGCCTCTATGCATGCTATGGGTTTGTCTTTGCCTTCCTTGCTGGTGCCTGCCTTCTGCCGTTGCATTGTTGGACATGTCCCTAGATCATTTCTGTTTGCTTTGTGCGTATTTCTGGTCGCTTTCGCCAGCGTCAAGCGAGCCCCGCCAGCGGGACTTCTGCAGAGCGCCGTCTGGTAGTCGTCGGCGAAGTATGCGTTGGGGTGCATGCGAAGGGGGTCCAAGTCCGTGGCGATCAGGAGCGCGAGGGTCATTAACATTGGACTCTCTCTCGGCGACAGAGGCGTGGACCAGTTTGTAGGGTGAAGCGGCTTTTGTGCCAGGTCCTCGTTATGAATTACGTATGATAGCGTGCAAACGGACGCATTGGATAGCCAATATTTGTTTCATCAGCGCACACCGCTCCGGCCAAGTTGACTCTGCATCTTGCGCCATAACAACATGTGTTGCCCTCAGAGACGTCAGTTGCACTGCATCGGTGCAATTATTTGCTTATTTACCGCCTGGCAGTGGAGACAATTTTGCATCGTCGCCGTATTCGATTTCCAGAAGCGTTGCGTCGTCGGACACCACGTAGCGTGCCTTTTCGTGGATGGTGGCTCGCGCATCCGTTGCCGGGCTTCGCGTGTTCCGATTGCTTCCGTTCGTTGTGGCATTCGGGCAGAGGGGTTGTTCGTTGTGTTCCACACGCCGTCCTTCTTATCATTGCACTCATCAGAACCACCATGTTCTCCATGGTTAGCTGCGTCCCCGTCAGAAGTCGGCATTCGGGACATGTCCCCCCCGGTGGTGAACACAACCTCAGTCTAACCCGCTTGCCTGCCACTGGTGGCCCCGCGTTCCGTGCACTACCAGGCAACATATGTCATAGTTCCCGGTTCTTTGTTGCATACCTTAGGTGACCGAATGTTGCCAGGGCACTTGTACGGACTATCAGTTTGTGATGCCACGGCTGGAAGTGCTGATCCGAAGCAACCAAAGTGGTGCCTTCAATGCTGCAGTCGCTAAGACTATCGTGGTCATGGGGGCGATGTGCCGGGCTTATCCTATGTGCCGGGCTTCTCTTTTCACATACGCTGATGATGCGTACCTTACCACTATTGAAAGCCCCCGTTTCTGCTTTCCCCGGTAGACCCTTCCCCTCTCCAACCTCCTTCGTTCTCTTCACCATCCCTCGTTCCCTCATTCCCTCCCCCCATCCTTGCCTTCCCCTCAGCCTCCTCCCTGTACATCCGTGTTCTCCTGCTTGCCCTCCGCGTGCGCGCCCTCTTCCCTCGCCCCTTCCCCTCGCTCCCTCGCCTCCTGAGGTCCTTGCGGCCGTGGCGAAAGACCTTCTGAGTACTTGGCGCGCCAGGCTGGACGCAGCCGAGCTGTAGGGCTGGCCGCTGGCTGATGGCCAATCTGCCTGGCCCGCGCCGGCCGTGGCAGGGCGCGGCTACGCACCTGGCCGTACCACCGCCCCTTTCGTAGATTTTACCGTGTGTGCGCCAGGCGCTGCGGCGCAGCGGCTTTAAAGGAGGGATGAGGGACGCGGGAGGCGGGGAGTAATGAGGCGGGGGAGAAAGAGGAGGAGGAGGACGCAGGACGGAGGAGGCGGAGGAGGGTGGATGCTGGGGTTCTAGGTTGCAGGACGCAGGACGGAGGAGGAGAAGGAGGACGAATGCAGGGGTTCTAGGTTCTAGGTTCTAGGTTCTAGCTTCTAGGTTGGCCTCGCTCGCGCCCGCGAACGGGCACGAGGTCCAGGGGACGGATGAGGGGGAGGAGGTCGGAGGAGGAAGGAGGAGGATGGAGGAGGAGGAGGAGGAGGAGGAGGAGGAGGATAGAGGAGGAGGGAGGAGGAGGATAGAGGAGGAGGATAGGAGGAGGAGGAGGAGGAGGAGGAGGAGGAGGGGAGGAGGAGGAGGAGGGAGGAGAGGAGGAGGGAGGAGGAGGAGGGAGGAGGAGGAGGAGGAGGAGTGAGGAGGAGGAGGAGGAGGATGGAGGAGGGAGCAAAAGGATACGGAGGGAGGAGGAGAATTCTGAAAGGAGGGAGGAGGGAGGAGGGGGAGGTGTTGTGAGGACAAAGGAGGGCGGTGGACGAGGAGGATGAATGAGGTTGTTTCGCTCGTGTGTTGTTGTTCTTGTCATTTTCCCAGTGTGTGTATGTGTTTTTCGGGCGGGTGCCCCGGTTTTCTGTCTGGGCGGCGCTGCCGCTGGCGCCGATGGGAGCCATAGTCCTGACCAGAGACATGTACGAGCAGGATTTTTCGCGTGCGGCATCTGCCCTCAAGACAGGGCCAATGTTTTTTCTCCAATGGGTACGTGAGGCTTTGACTGGTCAATGTGCGCGAGTGCCAGTCAAAGTCTCCGTTCACGCCTTCAAGTTGGCATACGTCATTTGGAGAGCGGTTTTGCCCAGGTAGCCGTTGCGATAGGGGAGTTCGGGAGTTCGGCATTGCGCTGTCCGCAGCTCCGCAGTCGCTCCTCCACCACAGTGTCCGTCTCCTCCGTATCCTGCTGGTGCTGCTTCTTCTCGATCTCCGGCGCCTCTTCCTTCCCTCTCCGCTTGCCGCCCATTCGCGCCCTACCTCGCCTGCTGATT
>CAUYUJ010017227.1:351974-434353 GCA_963575745.1 Prorocentrum cordatum
AATGAGGCGCCGACGCCATGAGGACCCTGGCATGAAGCGTGTGAGGGGTGTGCCGAGATGAGGCGCCGACGCCATGCGGACCCTGGCCTATAGGCCTTTGTTGGAGCTCCAAGTGGGGCCACGGAGTGCGTGAGTTTTGTGCCGAGATGAAGCACCGACGCCATGCGGACCCTGGCATGTGGGCCTTGGTTGGAGCTCCCTTGGGGCCCCAAAACGCGTGAGGGGTGTGCCGAGATGAGGCACCGACGCCATGCGGACCCTGGCATTTGGTCCTTAGCTGGAGCTCCCTATGCGGCCACGAAACGCGTGAGCGGTGTGCCCAAATAAGGTGCCGACCTCGGGCCAGCCCGCGGCCCGCCCGCGGCCCGCCCGCCCGCCCAAGCGTTCGTGAGCGCGGGTAAACCGAGGTGTTTCCCGTTACTGCCCTCGCGAGCCGGCCGCAATGTCCATGAGCGGCGCGCCGATGAGCCTGGTGAGCGCGCTGGAGGCCGAGCTCGACGACCACTTGAACAATGACCACCAGCTCGGCATCAGCACCCACGCCAGCACCTACAGCAGCACCAGCGCCAGCATCCACGTCAACAGCAATGACAGCACCTCGATGGAAGGGTTGTGTCTGACGTTGCCTGGATCCTCGGCCGCACCCGCCGGACCAGCGGTGGCGGAAACCGTGACACCGTGCAGCGGCAGAAAGGCCAACGATACCACCATGTAGATCTTTATGAGGCTGCTGGCTGGGAAGACGGTCACACTTGACGTGAACGCATCTGACACGTTGCTGCCACCAGGCGCCAGCTTGCCAAGCGCATTCTCGCATACAAGTTCGTGGTCTTCCGTCCACATTCTGATCGTTTCTCGCCGCCGTTTCTGGTGAGGCCGAAGGTGTGCTCTGGTGGGGTGTAAACCCGTGTTTCGCACCGACATCTGTCTTGCCTCACCCTCCGCACCTGCCACGCAGCGGACACGGAGCTCAACGACGGCGGCGTCCCAGTCGCGAGTTTGGGCCTCCTCCCGGAGGTGCAGACTGCCGTCATGAAGAACTTCATCCAGTGCGACGAGTACCAGCAGCACTACGACATCTTCATCAGCAGCACCGTCGCTTTCAGCAACCTTGGGCCCATGGGTGTCTTCCCAGAGCCGGATGTCCACAACTCCGGTTGCCAGGCCAAGTTCTTCGATGAGATCTCTGAGTCGGCAGGGGCCGACACTGATGTCCTGTCGGAGGCGTTCGGGGCCCACTTCCCGACGAACGCCAAATACCTTCCTGCGACCTCGGAGAGGGCAAATTCCGATGTCCAGACCGTTACTCAATTCATGCATGGGCCAGCCTCGGGCGAGGGCTCGGCCGCACCGACTTCGACTTGGGACGCTGTGGGATTGGCGGACCTCGTCGGCTCCGACCCCGCACCCAGCAGCCCCTGCTGCCACACTGTCGGCATCGCCGCCGAGATCTGGCTGTCGTTCGTGGCCTTCTTCGGCCTGTACTACTTCTTCGTGACGGCCTTCTTCTGGAAGCCGAAGAGGAGTCCGACACCCACGCCTCGCCCACGCCGGGGCGTCGATCAGGGAATACAGCATCCTGATGATGCACGTTTTTTTTCTAATGCAAGTTTGAGGGCAACTCCTCTTTACAGTCTTTGGAGTTGGATCCTGATTTGATGTATCATGCCCCCTTGAGGGGAGCGGCCTCAAACCTTCTCGGCGGCGGTCGCACCAAGGACATCAAGAACGAGCGCAGCACGGACGACCTTCTCGAGGGCATCCGGAAGCTCCTGGACATCCACACGGCCGCGCCTCAGCAGCAGCTGGCCGCCACGAACCACTCCCACCCCAAGCGCAAGCCGAAGCCGACGCTTCACGACGCCCTCAGAGGCGCCCTCGGCAAGGCCAAGTGCGACCAGGGACTTCTGGGCAAGCTTCGGTCCATCCTCCGGGCCGTGGACGCTGGCCACATCACCGTCGGGGACAACGAGGCACCCCCGAAAGGATCTCGGCGAGGCGCAGCTGACGGTGGCAGAGGGTTTGGCCGCGGCGCCTCGGCTGGCAAGAGCTCTCGCTCTGAACAACCCCCTGCGCCCACGGTCACGCCCCATCGTCCAGACACAGCATCCGCCCATGGAGCTGGCAAGGGCAAGGATGCCGGGCCACCTTGGGCCTTTTCCCAACGCGAGTGGTCCAAGGCCACCGTCTCCAAGCAGGAGTTCGTGCTGGTCAAGCTGAGGAACGGGGAGCTCCCGTCGGCTGGCCACACTGCCTGCCTCGCCGAGTCGACGGACCTGGCCGACGAGATGTTGGCCCTCTGACGTGCGCACCGCCAAAACGACACAGGCGCCTCCTTGACAGTGGCCGTCGTGGCGACCTCCTGGCAGCCAGACGGGGCCACAGGCATTTTGGCGCACCTCACTCTCGTGAAGCTGGACAAGCAGGCCGTGAAACTGGTCAAGTACATCATGCTTGGCCAAGCCGTGGAGCCCCCTGGAGCCCCGAAGCGACAGGACACCGTGACGGTCCAGCTCACCGTTTTCGCCGATTCCCTGTCGGACAAGCTGTCGCTGTTTTCCGCGAGCCATGCCCTCAAGGCGGTGTGGCCCGCAGCAGGCAAGGGCACGCCGTTCGGATGCTGGCGTCCCAATGGCACGAAGGGCAAGGATCCCGACTCGTACACAATGTGCGTCACTGGCACGCCGGCCCAATGCACCGATCTGTTCATGATCAGCGGCAAACACGGCGTTTTCGCCCAGTACCTGGCGTCCTTTCGTGACCAACGCGATCGGACGACTGTGGCGTGGGTCGCCCGGCCTGCCGGGCTCACGCCGCTCGAGTACCGCGACCTGGCCGTCCGGGAGGGTGATGGCAAACCACGCGTGCACAGAATGGGGGGTGGCCCAGGTCTGGGCTACGAGCGCGACGGCACTGACGCACGACAGTGTCGTCCGCACATATGGCGAGCTACCACGCCGCGGTGGTGGCGCACGACCGGCCTGGAGTCCTTCCTGGAGGCCAACGACTGGCAGCTTGTGCAGGTTTTCACGCACCTCAGCCCCGGCTCCTGGCGCGTCCGCGTGGGCGCCCGGACGCTGGGAACGACCACGTACAGATACGAGGCAGGCTTCGACGACGACATGGGCCACGTCACAGGCCCCCCCCTGCCGCGCAAGGTGAAGTCCACCAGCGAAGGACGTACTCTCAGACGGCCGGACTTCCCGTGGCTGGACGCGGAGGTCCCGGCAGCCCCGCCGCAAGGCGATGCCTCCTCCCCGCCCGCGGCTGCAGCGGCTGCGGCGAGCGATCCCCCTGGCGAGGGTGATGCGCCCCGCGGCAGCGCCAGCGGCGCCCCCTGCTACGGGCAAGGGCGCAGACCAACATAATAGGCCAGGAACCCAGCAACGGACGGTCTAAGAGGCTCAAGCTGGACGACAAGCAGATCGTGCGGGACGCGAACTGCCTTTTGGACGGCATGGAGATTGTGGAGGCGGGGGACCTCGGCGCGTGCGGCTACGGCTCCATCGTCGCCGCCGGGAAGCTCACTCGCGACGCCTCCTTCAGCACTGCTGCCGTCGGCGCCATGGAGAAGATCTGGGTCGATGCGGGCACGCGGAGGGTCCAGACCGCCCAGCTCTTGAAGGATAACTCAGACGTCTGGAAACCCTACTTGGCCCAGGACCCCTAGCATATTTCACACACGGGCCATACCTTCGACGAGTACGTCGCGAAGTGCTCGGCCCCAGACTTCTGGATGGACGAGTTGCAGCTCAACGCGGCGTCCGCCAAGCTCAAGCGCCAGATCACCGTGGTCTATCGCGACGGCAAGCAGGGTTGGGCCAGGCGCACAGTGGGCCGCCATCACAAGACCAAAGGTTGGTTCGTCCTCCTCCTGGGCGAGAGCCACTACCGAGCAGTCCGGCCGCCAACGGACGGATTCCCAACGAGCCTCTGCGAGCACGCGGGCGCCCCCATGTCCAACTTCGAGCGACGAGGGGGCCGGGCCTTCAGCTGGCTCGCGTACTCCCCCCAGGGCTCCGCCGTGACGCGGACGAGCCGGAGGTCCAGCGCACCTTTTTCTTCGGCGCCGCCGCCGGGCCGTTGTGCTCGGACAGTTGCCGCCTCCGCGGCCACCCAGGAGTTCGAGACCTACCTTTCCTCCTTGTTGCACGCGTACCTTGCGAGGGAGCTTGCGGACGACGTCAAGCGGCTGCTCGAGCAGACGGTGGATGCCCGCAGGCGCTGGGCTTCCCAGCATCAGCAGGCCACGCCCGCCACGGTGGAGGCCAAGCGCGTGCTGCTCAACAGGGATACGGAGGACCTCCGGAAGAAGTGCTACTGCCCGGGCGACCTCTACGCCTGCCCGCGCGGGTGGCGGGCCAAGAGCATTCCGGCCGCAGCCCGTGCCAGCGCGCGGCAGGCCGAGCGGCATTGGCGTTCATGCCAGCCCGGCACTCGGTGGGAAACCTTGGATGATGTTTGCCATCAGGCCTCTTTGGCTCCAATGCGTGATCCTGCCATCCAGGGCCGCAAGGTAGCCGGAGCATGGGGGCGTCACCAGACGCTGCGCGCCAGCGTGCCAGCGTCGATCGCCCGGTGCGCCCACGACCTCGACGGCGCTACGGCGCAGAAGCTCCGCCGGGCCAAGGGGGGCAAGTCTACCTTCTACACGTGCCGCCGGTGTGGTGGCTCGTGCGTGCTTGCCTCCACGCGGAAGCTCCCATGCCCAGCCGCTCCCCCTGCTGACCGCCCCGCTTGCGTCGACTTCGAGTTGCAGTGCCGGGGCGCTGGGTCAGCGGGGTCTTCGAAAGTCATGGCCGAGGGCACGGCCAAGGACAGCAGGCCATGCAGCGCCGAGAGAGCGCCCGAGGAACCCTTCGGCAGCGGCCCTTCAAGCGCAGGCTCACAGTCAAGCGGGATCAGCCCTCGAAGAAGCGGGTGCTGGCGCCCAGGGCCGCCCTTTGACTAGGGGCGCAGTGCACCGGGGGCCCGCCTGGCTACCGGCGCCCTCGCGGCAAGGGTGGTTGCTTCGACCTCCCGGCTGCCGCCCGCGTGGGGGGGGCCTCCCACCGCGGCCCTCCGCGCTTCCAGCGGCGGCCGCAGCAGCTCCCGATTGGCATGGTCATCTGGGGCTGCAACGTGAATAGCCTCAAGGACGAGAAGCCCGTCGGCGACGCGGCTGCAACAAGCAAGTGGGCGCGCGTCCAGGGCCAGGCCTTGGCTGCAGGCGCGCACATCATTGCCCTCGCGGAGACCCACATGGACAACTTCACAGCAGACCGCTTCGGCGCACAAGCGTCCATAGCTGGCTTCTTATCGTATTTGTACTCTTCGGGTACAGTGAGGTCTCGGGGAGTCGCTCTTCTCGGACCGCCAGAACTACGTGCGGACCCGTGGGCGTGGGGGCCAGATTTCCAAGGCCGCGTTGTCTCCGGGCTTCTACACAGCCACGACCAGGGCGCCATTTTGGTTGTCGTTATCTACGCCGACGCCCACGGCCAGGAGCAAAGACAGCGCCTATGTTCTGCGGTTGCCGCACGCGTCGCTGCCGCCGATTTTCCTGCAGTTTTTTGGGGGACTTCAACTGCGAGCCCATGGGCGAGGAGACCGCGTCCTTCGCTGGCAGTCTCGATTGCGCGCGCCATTGCCTCCCTGAAGGAGAACCTGAGTGGTACCACACCCACGGCGACCGCTTCATCGACTACGCCGTGTGCAGGCACCTCGTCGTCAACACCTTCGGCACCGTCGCGGCCATCAGTGACCACAAGGCCATCGTTTTCAGCGTGCAGCGCGAAACGGAGGCTCTCGCTCAGACAATTCAGCGTTTCGTTCTCTTGGAGCCCCCGGCCAACCTGGAGGAGTGGGACAGCGACTGGAAGGGCCAGATGCATTATTTCGAGGGCGCCTGAGACGCGGCAGAGGCAGCACGCGATCCAGCACGTCTCTGGGAGCTGCGGCGCGACCTCCTGGAGGCGTCGTGCGGCGTGCCCCCGGAGCGCACGCATCGTCGGCGAGGCACTGTGCTGCGCCGCTGGCAGCGGGTTTGGCGTGGCTGCCACGGCCAGCGCCAGAGTGTTCAAGAACGATGGCTTCACCGTGCTCTTCGTCGCCTTCACCGCCGTCTGCGCGGCCCCCGGTTTCGCGGCGATGCTGGAGGGGGGCGGGGAGGGCGAGGAGGAGGACGACGAAGACGAGATGACGACTACGATCTTCTCCAGGCCATCTACAAAGGTCTGCAAGGCTTGGTCCGGGACGGCATCCTACCGAGCATTGGGGGCGGCAGTCCAGTTGCCGCCGCCGCGGCCATTTCAGCTAAATTGGAGCAGCTCCACGCCGCCCACAAGGAAACCCGAGTCCCGGAGTGGCGCCGCCGACAGCAGGAGGGAAACATGAAGGCCATCTACACCTGCGTGTCTGGGAAGACGACAAAGCCTACGGCGGCCGCCCGGGACACCACGGGACATTTTTCTGGGGGCACCGCTGGACAACTTTGTGCGGACCCTTCCGCCGTCGTGGCCGAGGCCGTCCGGCAGTGGAACAGGAAACAGCACCCCGCCCTGGCTGGCAACCGCATCGACGACTACATCGACGAGGCCAGAGAGTTCGTCGACACGATCGCACCGCCGGAGGGCGACTGGACCTTCGAGAGCCCCAGCCTGCGCCAAGCCTTCCGGTCCATGGTGGGCACTGCGGCAGGGCTGGCCCAGATCCCGGCGGCCCTGCCGGCGCGGGCGCCGCGAGTCGCCCTCGAGCTGCTGGGGCGCATCGGCGACCTCATCCGTGACGCAGGGAGGTGGCCGAGAGTTCTGAGGGGCCAGGAGGTGGCCATGATCCCCAAGCCTTCTGGGGAGGGTCTTCGCCCGATTGGGATCGCGCAGACAGTCGCCAGGGCCTTCAGGAAGATTATGGTTCAGAAGTCCAAACGCTGGGCCGAGCAGGTGCAGCCCGCCAACGCCACCGTTGCCGTGCTTCTCGTCGATCTCGATGGCCTACGAGGACGACGCTGGCCTCGTTGTCCGGCAGAGCGACTTCAGCAACTGCTTCACGCGGCTGCAGGCCGAACTCGTCTCAGCGCGCATGACGAGGACGCCGTGTTCTTGTTCTCGGACAGTGG
Source organism: Prorocentrum cordatum (assembly GCA_963575745.1). Classification (NCBI taxonomy): domain Eukaryota; class Dinophyceae; order Prorocentrales; family Prorocentraceae; genus Prorocentrum; species Prorocentrum cordatum. The sequence continues at coordinate 359,071 of CAUYUJ010017227.1, forward strand.
TGCCCGCGACATTGTCGTCAAGGTTGCGGGATACGCCAGCGACTCCATGGTCCCGGAGCGCGGCGCCTCGCGCAGGGTCTGGGTTCGACGCTCGGCGCTGCCATCCTCGCCGGGGCACGTGCCAGGCGACACGCCGCGGACCGCGACATCATGTTCACCACGTGCGTGGACGACAGGACCATGATAGCCGACGCCCCGCAGGAGGTGGAATCGGCCGCCGATGCGATCGCCTACCCCAACTGGCTCAGCGGGCAGAAGGGCGACCCTGGTAAGTTGGCAGTGGCCGCCGCCAACGTCCGGGGCGGCAACTACCAGAGCTACGTGGACGTCCTCGGCGTCCGTCTGGACCTCTCCGGGGCGAACCCTCCAGAGGCTGCCCCGCGGGCCTTGCGCCGGGCCCAGGAGCTGCTGACGCGGTTCACGAGGATCAAGCGAGTCAGCCGGGCGGCTCGCCTGGCACGGCGCCGGGCGCGGCAGGTCGTCCTGGCCAACGTCGGCATCTTGCGCTGGGATGCGCCGTGGTGCGTCCTGCCCGACAAGACCCTCCAGGCCCCGCGGGCAGCCTTGGAGACAGCCCTCGCAGGGCGGCGCCGGTGCGCCTCCTGGAGACACCGAAGGGCCGTTTGGAACGTATCTCCCAAAGCGTGGAAGATCGAGCCAATTGGTGTGGCATTGCACGCGGCCGCTGGCATGCTCGAGCGCACCCTCGGCGGCCCTCTGGAGGCCTTTGGCCGCCAGCGGTGGAGGCCAGCCCACCCAGCAGCTCGCCCGTCTGCTGGGTGGCTGCTGCGGACCCGCGAGCTCTTGGACTCCATGGGCTGGCGCACGGCCAGCGGCCCATTCGAGGTGGAGATCGGCGACCTGACCTTCTCCCTCACGAACACGACCCGCACTGGGCTCGACCACATGGCGCGGGAGGCCTGGCGCTCGTGGATGATGAAGGCCGGCGAGGCGAAAGTCAACAGGCAGGACGTGGTCAACATCTCCAGCCTGAATGGGAAAGTGCCCCGGGATTTCCTGGACAGCTACGACAACGGCCCAGATCACAGCTGGGCCTGGCGGTGCGTCGTCGGCGGCGAGCCCAGCCCAGACCGCCTCCACCGCGTCGACAATGCTGTGGGCCAGGAGCTGGAGATGCCCCGCGGAGGACAGAGGCCCCCAGACGCGCCCATGGGCGTCCAGAGCGCTGGACACTTTTTTTCGCGTCTGAGGAGCATGGGGCGGGTTCAGAGGCGAAAAGTTTCCGGGGTCAGGGCGTTGTGTTCTTCGAGGATCAGGGGGGAGTTCATCGTTGAAGTGCGGGCTTCTCTGCCCGCAGCGGCCGACAGTCTAAGGCAATGCTGCCCCCCTTCGGCGAGCTTGATTGGGGGGGCGTTTCGCCGACCCGATCAAGCATGCCGAGGGTGCAGGATGTGCAACAACACCCCGCCCCCGGCCGAGAAGCCGGCGACCTCCCAACTAAAGCCTTGTAGGGTTTAGGGGCAAGCCCCCTAAATTCCCAAGGCTGGAGATGCGCCGCGGAGCAAAGGATGTGCAAGACCTGAGAGGCACGCCCCAGCGGCATCCAAGCGCTTTCAGGAGCTGTAGTCATTGAGCGCGTCTGTGGACTCCGCGTTCGACGCGAGCTTCCTGGCCGCTTCGCGAGGCCCCCAGGCGCGCGCAGAAGCGCCTCGAGCGTTCCACGCGTTTTTTTTACGTGTCGGAGACGCAGGGGAGACATCCAGAGACAAAGTTGCTGGGTTTAGGGTGTTATATTCGTTGGGGATCACAGCGCCTTGGCTGGCGCCGACCGTCGCGGGGCGCCATCGGAAGGTGCGAGAGCGAGGCGGGTGGCCCAGACATCTTGGCCTCGCGACGGCTGGCGCTGCGCAGCCTGGCCCCAGCGGCCCAGCGGATAAGTGCGGGGCAGACGTGCGCCTGGACTGTGGCCTGCCTTGCAGGCCGCGCGGGCGGCCGCGGTCAAGCTTCGATCCGTTCGCGCGGCGGTGGCGCGCGGCGCTGGGCACGGCGTGGCCTGCGGCCAAGAGCGCCCGCATCAGCGCCCGAGAGCTGCAGGCGGCGGCGGCGGCGCTGCGGTGGCGCGCCCGCAAGGCGAGTCGGCGCTGCAGCGAGTGGCCCCATCTCGTCGACGGCCAGGTGGTCGCGGCGATCGTGGCGAAGGGCAGGGGCAGCAGCCGCCGTCTCCAGTCCGCGTGAGCCAGGCGGGCCGCGGTCGCGGCGGCCGCCGACATGCGCCCGGTCGTCGGCCACGTCGCGTCGGAGGACAACCCCGCCGACGAACCGTCGAGGAGGTTGCGGCGTGGCTCGCGGCTCAGGACCGCCGCGCCCAGGCCGCCCAAGCTGCTGCTCTCGTGACGCGGGGCCCCCCCGCCGCGCGCGCCCGGCTGAGGCCGGGCGCCCTGCGGGCCCGGTCGCTTCTACTGCTCCGCGGGGGCGTTGCGACGAGGCACTGATGCCCCGCTGCGGTCGGCCGCCTGCTGGAGCACTGCGGCGTCGCAGGAGATGGCGTCGGGGCGCTGGGCCACGAGGGCGAGGGCGCCGACGCGCTCGTCTCGGGGCACCCGGAGGTCCTCTGGGCCCCGGGCGCGGGCATCGCGGCGGCGAACAACGCGGCGGCGGGCGCGTGCTTCTTCAGCCCGCGTCTCAGGCGCCGCTTGGATCTGAGCTGGGCGCTGCTGAAGGCCTGGCGGAAGAGAGAGTCCGCGGCATGCGTACTCCCGCTCGCGCCTGAGATCGTCGGGGCCATGGCTGGCCTAGCGCGGGAGGCAGGCTCCGTCGACGTTGCGCGCCCCCTCATAGTCGCTTTCGATTAGTTGTTTGACCTAAACGGTTGGACCCCGCCCTCCCCAGTCGGCTTGGGTTTCCCCTCTCCCTGCTCTTGCCTCTGCTTGCCCTTCCCCTTTTCCTCTCTCCCGCTCAAGCCTTCGGGGCTCAAAGCCCTGGAGCCGACCTCAGGAGGTCTGGGCGCCCGCGGCGCCCGGAAGCGTGCGTGCCATGGCTGCCCGGCGCCCGGCGCTGGCAGGCGCGGCACGCGGGCTGGCCGCGCTGGTCACCAGCGCAGCCGCCTACGACTGGCGCGGGCCCCTCAGCTCCGCTGTCGCCCGCGCCAGTTGGGGCCACCCGGCTGCGGCCCAGGAGGCCCCGTTCGGGTACACCGTGCCGTGCTACGACGACTCCGAGTACGGCATGGAGATCGGCGAGCACAAGGAGGAGGGTGGGGATGCAGGCAGCCCCCAGGCGCCGCCCGACAGTGGGCCGCCGGGAGCGCCGCCCCCGCCCCCAGCCCAGGCCGCCGGAGGAGTCGACAATGGCAGCGACCCCACCAAGGACCCGGGCAGCGAGGAGTCCTGGGTGGGCGGCTGGGGTGTCTGGGCGCTGGGATTGAAGCCACTCCGCGAGGGCACCTGGGCCTGGCGCCTGAGTGGCATGGGCGGGGTCGCCTACGAGAAGCTCGACAGCCTTGGGAGCGCCTTCTCCACCCATGCCGAGACAGGCTGGCTGACCAAGGATGGTGGATGGTTCTTCTATGCTCTCGAAAAGCTGGGCCTGACGGTCTTCGGAGCCGCTTGGCCTGCCGTGGCATGGACGTTCATCTTCTTGGCTTTCCTGGCGGTGCTGGCTTTCCTCACTCACATCTGTCGTGCCCTACTGGCCCCCTGCGCAGCCGCCCTCTGGCTGATCGGTCTACTGGCGCGGTGCACCAAGTGCCGCCGGCGAGAGCCTGGCGATGCAGATGCCGAAAGGTACCTGCCGCCGGCTCCGCCTGCCCTTGCCCAGATCAATTGGATGGGGCCAGAGACCGGACCAGCCACGACCACGGAGTACTACAGCAAGAAGGTGAAGGGTCGTGGGACTGGGAGGCGACCTAACGACGTGCTGATCAAGATCGACGACCACGTGGCCCGGTTGAAGATCGACCTCTCGGAGCCCAAGCGGATCGACCGGAAGGGCCTCTGGATAGACTACCTGGGCGTGAAGGGGGCCAGCTCACGCGCACTCCGTCAGAAGCTGGAGTCGCTCGAAGGCCGTTCCATTCACCTGTGCCGCAACCTGGTTTGTAGAGATCAACCTGGAGAAGTTCATTGTAAAGAGTATGCTGCCTTGGATTCCGAGGCGATCGTCGGCTCCCATCGGCGCCCCACGCCAGGTTCACCTCCTGCCGGGGCGTCTTCCTGCTCTGGCGGACCGTCGCCGACCTGGGGAGGGGCATCTGGAAAGTTACCGTGTTCCTTTACTGCATCCTTTCCTGCGGTTGCTCCTTTTGCTGCCGGCGACGCCGCCGTCGCAAGACAGGCGCTGCGGAGCCAGGCGTTGCAGGGGGCATCGCAGAAGTTTTGGATCAGGAGTCAGAATCGGAGGTGGAGGCCGAGGACAAGCCATGTGAAGCTGTTCGGGTGGGTATCGTTCTACGTGGCGGCGCCCGCCCCTTGGCGCCCGACGGTTGTAGGGGCGCCGCGGAGGCCGAGCCGACAACCCTGCTCTTCGAAGACGGGCAAGCTTCAGACCTCCCGCCACCCAGTGACGGGCGGAATTCGTTCGCCCATCTCTGCGCACATCATGCCCAGGTTTACCGAGCATCTCGGTACCGTGATAAATGTTCGCAGGTGACTTGCTACCGCCAGGCAGTTGGCAACGCAGAGGGCGTACCACTATGTCTTCTTCATCTGGGTGGAGAAGCCGGTCGAGCAGTGCAGGCAGCCGCAGCCGTCCAGGGCCGCGGATTCTTCTCGAACCTGGGCTTGCGGCGTCGGACGGTTCGCAGTCGCAGCCCACGGGCGCGCGAGCAGGGCATCCCAGTCAACGCAGCTCCCCCCGCAGACGGGGTACGGGGACCAGAGGGCCATCGCGGACAAGCAGCCCCTGGGCAACACCGACGGGAGGCCTCAGCTTCGCCACGAGGTCCCTCTGTTGGTGTCAGGTTTGAAGCGCCGCCTTCTCCGAGGGTGCCCCTCCCGCGAGACGCCAGCCCTGCCCCCGACGAGGAGACCGAGCAAGGTGACCCTCTCGCACTACGTGTGCGAGTCCACTGGGCCGCCGGCCCGCAGTGGATTATCTTCTTGGGGAAGTCCCGTCCAGGGGGAGGGCCCACCGGAGATGGCAGCACGACTGTAGTAGACGTGGAGGAGCCGCACTGCAAAGACTACTCGGCGGAAGGCCAGGAGAACGTCTGCTTCACCCTCAAGACCGCGGGGATCGAGTACGCTCCCGTCGCCAGCGACCAGGGAAGGCTCCCCGCGGGCTACCTGGAGGAGCTCTTGTATCACCCACCACTCGGGGCCGAGGAAATGGGGATCGGGGTGCACGGCGTCGTCGTGAGCAGCACCATGTGGGAGAAGCTGCGCCCTTGGAACGGGGTCCCCGTCGGCGGGAAGACCAAGCGTATCGGCCGCCCTCAGTGGGCTCAGCTTCGGGCCCGCGGGGATTTGCTCGTGCGCCGGCATCCAGCGGGCACCTCAGGTGATGCCCCCGGAGCACCGCAGCCCACCCCCGACGAGCTGGACACGCAACTTAAGAAGCACTGGGCGAGGCTTGACCGCAGCAGTTCCCCCAAGCCCCCATTCGGCGTCGGGTGGGGCCTGGGCGAGGAGGGTGATCTGGCCCCCTCAGTCCCTCGGCGCTCTTCCCGCAGTCCGGCGGGGAAGGACCACGAAGAGGAGAACACCGGGGAGGCCATGCTGGGGCTGTACCTTGCCGCTCACGAAGAAGGATCGGACGACGCCTCGGCGCTACAGAGCGTGGCGGCAGGATACGACGAGGACATCACCGTGGTCTTGGGGCATCTCACCAAGTACACCAGGCGTCTCATGCGCAGCAGCGGGGCCGAGGAGCGGGCCAAATACCAGGCGCACATCAACAGGTGGGAAAGAAAGTTGGAGCGGGTTCGAGCCGAGAAAGATGAAGGGGTGAACCCACCCCTCGCTAGTGGCCTCTTGAAGCTAGACACCGAGCGCAAGCCCGACGCCAGCCAAGAGCCCAGCCAACCTGGAGTTCCCCCTGGGCTGGACGCCGCCACGAGCGCTCCGCCATTGCCGCCGCCGGCTACCCCGCCTGGCGTGCGCGTGCCGGGAGCGACTCGCTTGTCCCCGCCAGGTTTGATGCCCGGCCTTGTACCGAATCTCGGGCAGATGTTCACTAACCGGAGCGCTTACGGCCACGGAGGGCCGGTTAAAACCCCGGGGCAACCCGATCGTAGGTACGCCGCAGGAGCCGGAGAAGGTGAACCCTCAGCCGCTTTCTCCACCTACGCGCAAGTCCTCCAGAACGGTCAAGAACAGCAGCACCTGGACAATATGCGGCTGCTGCAGTCGGTGGACAGCCTCCGCAGGTCCGGTGAGGAAGAGAAGGTAGCGCTGCGGGGCACCCTCGGCGCCATCGGACGCGCCGAGGAGCTGGACGTGTACCTGGCGCGGGGTTGCGACGCCCTCGACGTAGAGGTCTGCGGTGCCCTGACCGGGCGGGAGTTGTTCCATGGCCTCAAGCGCGCCTGCGAGCACGCGAAGCACGTGATGCAGGCGGTGAACTGGCCGACGACGGTGACGAACAGGATGGCGTACGGCATCGCCGCCTTCTGTTGGGGGGGGCGGGACCACAAGGATCTGGCTGAGTGGTCGATCTCCGTGGCCGATTTTCCCCATTGCAAAGCAGAGGTGTTCGACGCCTACACCATGCCCACCACGTGCAAGCTCGAGCCGCGCCCCCGGCACCCGGTCGTCTTCTCTCAGTGGGTGAGGCAGGCCGAGAACGCCATCACCGTCTTCGGGCTGGTCTACGGGCGGATGCACGAGCCCGAGCGACGCCGAGCCCTGGAGACTCTGCGCCTTGCCTACGAGGAGGATGACGTGGCCTTCCCAGCTGACTATGTGTACAGTCTTTGGGAGGAGCTTGCTGCAACCTGGTGCGAGCAGCTTCGGGAGAAGCGAAGGGAGGTAGGCCGCATCCTGGGGCTCACCAACCCGCGCCGGGAGGACATCAAAACCATCGCCCTCGCCCCCACAGGGCCGTCTGGGAGTGCGTGGCTGACCTTTCCGAACGTGTACGACCTCGACGCACCGGACGGGTACTGCCAGGTGGTGTGCGTCCCTCGCCAGGCCCGGCGGCTGCAGAGGTTCCTCCATCAGAACCTCCACGCCGGCCCCTCGAGGACCCCCAAGGCTGGGAAGGCTGACGAACACGCCCCAGCAGACCAGGAGGCGCCCGCAGGAGCTGGCCCAGGCACAGGAAAGGCAGGGGCCGCCGTCAAGAAGGCTGCTGCCAAGAAGCGGCCCGCCGCCCGGGCGTGCCCAGCAGGGGGCGCTGACGTCCAGCGAGATCGGGCGCTCAGTCAAGCATGCCCCCCGGGACAAGAACGGGAAGGTCATCTGCTGGGACGCCTGCACATGGGCTGGCTGCCCCAAGGCGGCAGGGACCTGCGCCCACTCCCACGAGGCCATCAAGGGGCTTGGCAGCTTGGACTGGACCGCGCAGGCGCAGCTCATCAGGCGCGGCGGCCTGAAGTCTGGCGCTAAGGTCGACCCCGCCTCGGTCGACGGGCGGGTAGCTCAGCTCAGGGCCCAGGCCAAGGCCGAGGCGGACAGCAAATGGGCTGGGGGGGGCGCCGGAGAAGGTCCCGGGGCCTCCGCGGGAGGCAGCCGAGCGGGAGGCTCGCCGGCTGTTTGGTCCCCCCCAGCTGCCTTCGACGAGATTCAGACTACCGCCCTCGAGGAGGAGCTCAGGCAGGCCGTCCAGGGCCCCGAGGAGGACTGGTTGCTGGACGCCCACGCCAACGCGCCCGCGGTGGAAGGGACCAGTGAGACGACTCACCCAGCTGCTCTCGAAAGATGGAACATCATCGAGAAGATCTTGGAGAGCGGGACCCTCGTGACGCTGGGCGACATCAGCGACTACCTGCATTCGCGCGCCCTGGCCAGGCTCGCACGCGCCAGCTCAGAGGGCATCTCCCTGAGCTTGGAGGAGGTACTGCTGGAGGCGACTCGGGACGGGGGGCCAACCCTCGCCGAGGAAGCCGGTCGGGCCCTCGACAAGCTGGGATCAAAGGCGGGGAGGAGCAGCACCCAGGACCTCAGCATTGGAGGGGCCTCCTGGGACGAGGAGGCTGGGGTTGGCCGCGGGAAGCTCACGGTGCAAGACCAAGAATGGGACTATCTCGACTTCCAGGACGAGCTCCAGCCCGACGAAGAGATGAGAACCCGGCTCGGCCTCAAGGAAGGCGACTCAGAGCTCAGGCAGTGTCTGGTGCTCCACATCGCGGCCGCCCTGCTCTGGGAGGATAAGGAGCCTGATGCGCCGGCCGTGAAGGCCCTGGCTGCTCAGCTCCGCCGCGAGTTGTGGGATGGAGCCACTACCGCCTCCGCCGCATTGGGGGGCGCACCTCCCTTCGTCTCGCCACGCGAAGCCGAGCTCCGGATGCACTGCCACGATGTCCAGCACCCGCACCGCGACAAGGACTTCAGGTGCATCTCGGTCTTCCCCCTGAGTGCCCTCAACACGACCACCGTCCGGGTCTGGAGGATCAACCACTGGAACCAGCTCGAGATCGACTCCGTCCTGCCGACGCAGACCAGCGAGAGGGAAGTCCACGTCATGATCCACCGAGGGCATATGCGGGTGCTCAGGCCACCGGTCGTCGGCGGCCAGAGTCCCAACAAGCGAGGCCGGGCATTCGGGGAGATCCTCAAGACCTGGACACTAGCTGGGAAACCCGTCCGCGAGCTACTCACGGTCGGCTGGGAGATGTACCTGGAGTCAGAGGAGGTCGCGGGGCCCGTGATCCCTAGCCGGCCCCCGCCCTGCATGCACTGCAAACGTATGCAGCAGGCTCAGCTCCCAACGCGTGAGGGCGCCGTCGGGAACCAGGAGCTCGAGGAGGAGGACTTCTCCGGTCTCGCACCACTCCTGCGCAGGCCCGCCTTTGCGTGGGGCATCCGCACTCGCGAGATCTTCGCAGGGACAGGGAACTGGACCAAGGCGATGCGAGAAGCTGGACTCCAGACGGCCCCGTCCGTCGAGTATTTCCAGGACCCCCTGGCCCAGACCGGGCCCCAAGAGGAGCACGACATCCTCGATCCCCAAGTGCGAGAGAGGCTCCTCCTCGACGCTGGGGCAGCGCCAGGCCCCGACGAGGCGAACGTCTACCAGTTGGCCCCCCCGTGCACGACCCACTCAGCTTGGTGCCTCAAGAACGGCGGGACCCGCACGTTTGAGCATCCGGACGGCGACGGGACGGTCCAGGCGGAGATCGACAGCAACATCATGACCGATTTCGCCGCCGACCTCTGCGAGCGCCTCGACGCCAACGATCGAGAGTGGATGCTCGAGAACACGGCCAGCGACGGACGCTACCCGAAGATCTGGGACAGGGCCAGGATCAGGCAGCTGCAGAAGCGCACAGGAGCACGGATTATCTCCGTCGCCATGTGCGAGTGGGGGCTAGGGCCCCCAGAGGAGCCTGCGAAACGGCACCGCAAGCTGACGTTCTGGATGGTCTCGAAGGGCCTTTACCCTTGGGCGCTCTCTCTGGCGAGGCGCTGCACCAACCAGCACGAACACGTCGCCCTGGAGGGGCCTCTCCCCTACGACCTGACCCAGGCCCAGATCGACCACTACAACTCCTCCAAGCTCTCGCTCAGCCAGTCCGAGCAGAAAGACATCCTGAGCCTGACCAATCGATTAGCCCTGGCAGGCGTGCAGGCCCAGGGTCTCGCCGCAGATACCAAGACCCTGGAAACCCCACAGCTCGGACCCGAGCTGCTGCGCCCGCTGAACGACCTCGTCGGCAAGCTGGGACCCGTGAACTTCCACTGGAGCCGGGTTGAACCACGCACCGGGAAGGCCTTCGAGGACCTCCCGGAGGGCGCCGTGGCCTTGTACTACGGACGCGATCGAGCCGACAATTTCGTGGCCAAGATCTCACACCGGTCGCCCCCGTGCCTGCACAGTGGCGGGCGCATCCCCAGCGGAGCTCCCCCACTGGCCAAGGCACTGCGGGAGGAGTTGAGCACCTTCGGCTTCCAGGTCGGTCAGCGTGGACTACGTCGCACCCGCTACGCCGGCCAGTGCCCGACGAGGCTGTGCGCTGCCTGGGCCGAGGTCGTCAAGGCTGCGGGAGCGGGGACCCCCCCCGCGAAGCTCCTGAAGAAGCTTGAGCCCATCGTCACGACGAGGGCCGGAGACAAGATGGCGGCGGGAGCCGGTGACGGGGTTCACCTGGCGGACCCCCCCCCTCCTTTTCGCTTCCAGGACGTGCCAGTCACGGAGAAGGAGGCGGAGGAGGACCATCCAGCGGAGCTCAGAGGATGGCAGTGCGCGAACAGAGGCAAGAAGAGAGGAGGGTGGAAACGCAACAAGGCGAGAAAGAGGGATCCCGACCGAGGAGCGCCACCACCGGGCCCTGGAGGAGATGGCGGAGACGACGAACCTGGGGGAGACGAAGGAGAAGGAGAGGAGGAAGAGGAAGAGAAGGAGCCGCCCAGGAGGGTCAAGAAGTCCAGGCAAGCCGAGCAGCAAGCCGATGAGCCGGTCAAGGTGCTTCTTCCACAGCGTGGGGACCGATGGATACCAATCCCGGGGGCCCCCATGTACGCGCACGAGCTCCAGAGCGTCCTCGTAACCTGCAGGTGGCTGCGCGACGACGTCCTCAGCCCCGAGGAGCTTCGCCTGTTCGTCTACACCGACGAGGGGGACACCGCAGGAGCCGAGGGGCCCCCCTTAGAAGACGACGATCGTGTCGAACCCGGGGAACGCCTTATCCTGTGGATCGGGAAAGAAGACATCGGGAATTGGGCAGCCTGGGCGCCGCGCTGGATCAAGAGGGCCGCGGACGAGGAGCGTGAGGGGGCGCCGTGGCACCGCAGCGAGGCCACCCCCGCGTCCCACCGCAGTGTCACGCTGAGGATCGCCGACCGCGTCAGCTCCCAGGGCTTTGGCAGCCCAGAGCTTGGCGCTGTCTGGAACAGGCGGGCCCCCCCACCGCACTCAGGAGGGAGGCGCTTCCAGCAGGCTGCCGCCCAAGCCCTCCAGAGACAAAGCCGCGAGGCGCCCGCTGGAGGGTCCAGCAGCGGCGGCAGCTCAGCCGACAGCATCAAGCTGGAGAGCATAAGGAGGAAGCTCGAAGCCGCCAAAGCCGCCGAGGTAGGTGTCCTGGAGGAGGAGGAGAAGCGTATCAAGGAACTGCAGATACAGCTGGCAGAGGCTAAGGAGCGCCGCCGGGCCCGTCGTGCGAGGGATGCCGGCAAGCGCGAGGCAGAGCAAGCGCAAGCCGGGCATCCCCGCCGGGCCAGCTCAGAACCCCCCAGCGGGCAAGGCGCGGCCACCCCTCTCGATCCAGCCTGGGAGGACGAGACCCCGTTGCCCTCGGCCATCCTGGATGGGGAGAACAAGTGCCACGAAGCGGAGTGCATCTTGAATAACCTGCTCGGAGTTCCAGCTGACGATCCCACAGGACCTGATCGGAGGAGGAAAGCGCGGGAGCTCCTGATCGAGGGCATCAGCTCCATGTTCGAGGACCTACCGCGGAGCTGGACCGGCACCCCCTACGCGGAGCTGGATCGCGAGCGAGTACGTTGACATCCTCGAGAAGCTGACCCGCAAGATGGTGAAAGCAGGGGAGCTGGACGACACCCCCGCAAAGAAGCGCCAGAGGATCGTGCATGAGAAGGCGGAGGAGGAACCCACGAGCGACGACGCGGACTCCGCCGAGAGCTCGGAAGACGAGGTGGTGGAGAAGCCGTACGCGAGGACCGAGGAGGGAATAGACCCCCCCCTCCCAGAGGATCCAGATCCCCTGAGCCTCTGGCCCGGGCAAGCGGAGGCGGCCAGGCGGAGCAGGGAGGAGACTTTCCAGAGCTCTCCTGGGGCCAGCGGCAGCGGAGGCCCCGCCCCCGCCGCAGGCGCAGAGCCACCGCCGAGTGCACCTCCACCGCCCGAGGTACTGGAACCCCCCTCAGACCCAGCCCAGCATCGGAGGAGCAGACTCCCCGCCACGACCCCCCAGAAGGCCGCGCCAACGAGGAGAAGCCGCTCGGCCATGACAGTCGTGGAAGCAGCCAGGCGTGCCGCAGGCAGGTCGACGACCTCCAGCGGAGACCCCCCTACTGGGGGAGCAGACGCCGGCAGCGCAGGGACGTCCGGAGAGAAGCTCACACTCAGGCCCAAACCGAGATCACTGGGTGCCCAGCTGCGCGCCACCTCCAAGGGAGAGCCATCGCAGCCCAGACCCCGCCAAGATGATCCAGCCAGGCCGCTCGTGCCCCCGGATCACGCAGTCAGGCCCCTGGTGAGGCCTCCAGGGTGGCGCCCGCTTCTCCCTGGGCAAATCTGCCGGCCGCCGGGGATGCCGCCGATGATGCCGCCCCCTTGGCCGTTCCCTCCGCGGGGAGGCCGCTGTGGGGGACCCCCTTTGGGGGAGGCGCCGGCGGCACCGAGCGGTGGGAGGGCGCAGGAGGAGGCGCGTGCCTACGTCAAGTGGTGCGCGGACCACCCCACCTTCCAGCCCGAGAAGGTGCCAGAGGTCGTGAGGCGGGGCAACTCATTCCTCCGCCTCGCCGGCAGCATCGAGAGGGCTGCCGAGTTGCTGAAGCACGCGCGGGAGGAGGTCCATGGGAACCCGCTGGGCGGCGTACTCCAAGAAGACGTGCAGAAGTCCTTGGACCCGCACCACGCCGCCTACCTCCGGGCCATGGCCACCGGGGGGTACCCGTGCGACGCACGGAGGAGCGGACGCGCACACAGGCCAAGTCGCACTCCTCGGCGGTGGACCACGCGCTGGAGATGTTCGAGAAGGCCTGGAAGGACAGCCGCTACGGCGTTGTCCTCTGGGCCTCGGACGAGGTCGAGGACGTGCTCGCCGCCTCGGCGCTGGTCGAGTCGCCCAGCGGGAGGGCCCCCAAGATGTTGCCGGATCGGACCATCTCGAAAGAGGGCCGGCCGATCCACGACATGCGGGCGGCCAACGCCTTCTCCCCGAAGGAGCAGCACCCGCCAGCGAAGCAGCCTCTCCACAGGGGGCTTGCGAGGCTCAGCCTCTGGTGGGAGGCGAGGCACCCGGGCGTCCAGCAGATGGTGGCGAAGCGCGACGTGGCCAGGGCCTTCAAGTGGCACCACCTGGAGCCAGCTGCCGTGCCAGAGTTCGGGACGACGCTCCCGGGCAAGGAGGTCGGAGTGCCAGGGCGAGTTATCCTGATCCACGGCGTGCTGGTCTTCGGCTGGGCCGGCAGCCCGGGCGAGTACATGGCGTTCGCCTGGGCGGCCAAGAGCGAGCACGAGAGGAGGAAGCCGCCGGCGCCCAGGATCAACGATACCGTCAGGTACGCCTCCAAGTGGCTCATGGACGACGGGGTCGTCCTCGAGCCGCTGGTGGGCCTCCGACCCTGGCTCTCGGCCGAGGAGCTCGACGGGGCCATGAAGCGAGTCTGGGGCCCGGACGCAGTTAACGAGGAGAAACTGGACGTCGAGGGGGAGTTCGCGGCAGAGCAGTTGATCTGGGGCCTCCACATGAACTTCGACACGAAGGTGGTTAGGCTCCCAGAACCCAAATGCATCAAGGCTCAGTACCTGCTCGCCCTCCCGGAGCTCAGAGGATCCAGGCGGGTCCCGCTGAAGGTCGCCCAAGAGCTGCGAGGCTGTGCCCAGTTCTGGGCGTCAGCACAGCCGGCCCTCCGCCCCGAGCTCCCCGCCCTGGACCGGCTCCTCAGCAGCGGGACGAGCTGGGCAGAACCGAAGGGTACGCCTGAGGAAGTCGAGCTCGCCTGGGAGGAGTGGGACGCGTCGGTGGGGTTTCTGAGGATGCTCTTCGACGTCCCTGAGGCCTGGAGCACGACCTTCCAGGCCAGCTTCACGCAGGCTCTGTCGGTGCGCGAACGCCTCGCCTTGCCGGGGACAGCACGTACCACACGGTGGACGGGCGGAGATGCTACCACCTCCTCGATCGGTGCCATCGACTGGGGGAGCGCAACTGCAAGGGATGCCGCGCCGACGCCGGAGTACATGGCCACGGACGCCGGACCACTGCTCGAGGCCCTGAGTCACGCGGTCAGAGGCGAGAGTGGCGAGGAGGGCTGGATCATAGCGGTGGTCGAGCTGCTGGCGGTGGTCGCGTTGGCCACGAAGCAGGGCTCGAAGTGGGAAGGCGAGTTGGTGTTTTACGTCACGGACAACCAGAACGTGAAGGCCTGGCTCACCAAGAGAAGCCCCAAGAACGCCCTGGCCCGCCACCTGATTCGTCTGGTGGAAAGGATCGAAGCCATGCACGGATGCCGCATCGTCTCGTTCTTCGTGAGGACCTATCATAATGAAATGGCCGACTGGCTTACCCGCGAAGAGGTCAAGAAGGTTCACGACACGCTGGCCACCTCAGGGTGGAAGCGCCTAGAGCCTCCCGCAGCCTGGGGCCAGATACTGGAGGACGCCAAGGAGCGCCTTCTCAGACCCCCTGGGGAAACGGGCCCCGTGGCCGAGGCTGCCCTTCGACACCGAGCGCTTCAGCGAGGACATGGGCTGCCGAGAGCTCCCCCGCTCCGCGGGAAGCTAGGTCGAGAAGTGGGGAGTCTCATCAACCCGTACACGAAGGCCTTCAAGCGCCTCGGGGGATCCGAGCCCGAGGAGAACCAGAAGATGGGATGGCTCATGGCGTCGCTGTCCCTAGACCCCAAGGGCCGAGAGATGGAGGCTTTCCTCGTCGCAGCAACTCAGGAGAGCCCTGAAGTGGTGGTCGTGGACGCCCCGACCGGGGTGGACACAGCCAGGTTCGAGAAGGCACTCAGGCAGCTGGGCTACATGGTCTCGAAGTTCGAGGTGGTCTGCACGCACCACGGGGATGCCACGACGCGGACCAGGCGGGTGCTCGTGGGCGGACGTCGGAAAGCGGGAGTGGGCCTGGCGTGCATTAACATGCCGCCGGCCTGCTCCCGAGCTGCCAGCGTCAAGCCTCTCCTGGACAAGGGAAAGGACCACCTGTGGCTCGACCAACAAGGCGAAGTGTCCTGGGACCCCCGCATCCAGTCCACCAGCGACCCCCTCCTCCTCAAGCCGGTCGGGCACCTCAAGAAGGATGGAGCGAAGCACCTGATCTACAGCGAGGAGGGGCCGGTGGGCACCATCCGCTGGCCTGGGGCGGAGCTCCAAGGGCCCGGGGCGACGCTCCTCCGTGTCACCGGAGGGGGCGGAGGCACGGTCTGCGCCCTGACGCCCCAAGAGGTTTGGCGAGTGCAGGGAGGGACCAACGACGAGTGGACCCACCTGAGAGCCCAGGGCTTCACCGAGGACGAACTCCTGAAGGGCGCAGCCAGGGCGCTCCCGCCGAGGACCGCGGAGGCAGTGCTGACCGCGGTGACAGAGGCGCTCGACAGCACCAGCACGCAGCGGGCCGGGGTGTGCCATGATCCAGAGGAGCAAGCTGCGTGGGAGGCCACCAAGCGCTGGTTCCGCGCCTGGGCCCAGGCACCGGATCAGCCCGCCCTGGCGCTAGCAGCCGAGGACGAGGTGAGGGCCGGAGGAGCGCTCGCCGACGAGATGCACAAGAACCGCCGGCGCGCCCAGGCAGTCCGCTTCAAGATGATCGACGAGGACACGCTCATCGGACCCCGCGAGGCCCCAGCCGCCGAGAAGGTCAAGCTGGACAAACGTGTGACACGCTCGAAAAGCCCTCGCAAAAAGAGCCCTCGGCGTGCCAAAGAGATGCCAGCAACCGACCTGGTGAGGCCGCAAGCGCTGGGCGTAGCTCGGAAGACCAACTACCCCGGGAAGGAGCTCGCCCCCGCCGGCCGCGCCGAGCCTGGCGTAGCCAACTACGCCGGCTGGTTCGCGCAGCAGAAGATGGAGGCCACGCTGCAGAAACTCAGTGAAGGCACAAGGGCAGGTTACGAGGGAGGATGGCGGCTCTGGGTGGCCGTGCGCCAGGCGCAAGGGCTCAGCCCTTGGCTCCCAGGACGTGATCGCGAGGAGCGCCTGGTCGATGAGGAGGCGCTCATCAACTTCGCCGTCCTCCTAGCGCGGGTCGTCGGGAGGACCGAGGGGACCATCAAGCAGAAGCTCTTCGCGGTGCGCTACGCCCACCTAGTGGCCGGCTACTCGGACCCCCTGCTCCACAGAGGCCGCCTCTGGAGCACGCTGGCAGGGCTGAAACGCCGGCAGGGGCCCGAGACCAAGCGGAAGAAGCCCGTCACGCCAGCCATGCTCGAATGGCTCCGCGGCTTTCTCCAGCAGGAGGCCAAGCTCCCCGAGGAGGATGCAGTGGTCATCTGGGCGGCCATCGTGACAGCGTTTTTCTTCCTCCTGAGGGCCTCAGAGTACCTCCTCCAGGACGGGCGCTCGTGGTCCTTCGAGCGCGTACTGCACGGGGAGGACGTGGAGCCCAAGAAGGAGGGGAAGCGCGTGGCCAGCTTCCAGGACGCCGACGAGATGGTGATCTACATCAAGGGCAGCAAGACGGACCAGCTCAACGTCGGGACGGTGAGGAACCACTACCGCGCCGGCACATCGCTCTGCCCGATCGCGGCGATGGAGCGGCTCCAGGCTCACCATCCTCAGCGGATAAAGGGCACCGAGGAACGGCTGCCCCTTTTCCGCTGGGCGTCAGGTACACCGATCCGCAGGGCAGAGGTGCAGCACTTCCTGACGGTCGCGGGGCTGGCCGCCGGCCTCTCCAGGGAAGAGATCGGCAGCCATTCCCTGAGGATCGGCGGGGCAACTGCAATGTACCACGTGACCGAGGACCTCTCCCGAGTGCGCCGGTTCGGGCGCTGGCAGTCGGACGCGTTCCACGGCTACCCGTGGGAGTCGCACGAGCCGATGAAGGGCATCTCCGGCAAGATGGCCAGGGACAACTCCTCGTTGACCAACCCGGCGAAGGACAGCGCCCCCAGCAGAGCTGCCGCCGGCGCCGAGAGCGCCAGGCGCGAGAGCCCATGAGAGGCCGCAGCGGGCGCCGCCGGTGCTTACGCACCTGGCGTGCGCCCAACCCAAGCCGCCGGCTCACGCCGTGCGTGCTTGGGTGCAGCCACCAGCCACCTGCCCCGCCGGCGAGTAGCCGCGCGCTCGCAGAGTACACCCGCCCGTGCCTTCAGCACTGGCTAATACCTCACGGCAAAAGCATGCGTGCAGGCCCGTCCGTCAGGGCCCCACCAGTGCCTGGGATACTGTGGGTCCCCTTGCAGCCCTGGACGAGGACCACGCTGGAACCCGCCTGGCACGCCGGCTCTCCATGCCAAGCCTGGGCGCGCCGGGCATACTGACGCCAGCTGTGCTACAGTAGCTGGCAGTCTGACGGCCCGGGTGGCCGCAGCGCTCGAATTCATGCGCAGGCACGGGCCCGCACCCCAGCGCCGGCCCGGGGAACCCCCTCTGTCAGGGGCCGGACCCTGCCCGCCCCGTGCACTTTGGGCACCTGCGGAGGCGGGGAGCCGGGAGATCTGGAGGCCGCGGCGCAGACGGGGATGCCAAGTGCCGGCCCGTGCCAAGCGCCAGCGACGACACCCTCGGGCCTCAGCCCGAGGTCGGGCTCCGCCGGCCATCAAGGTACCGGCGCGAGCCCAAGGCCTAGCCTCACGGAGGACAGCCGCGCACGCCGGCATCAGTTGCCTGGCGGCAGTCGACAGACAGAGGGCCAGTCGGGCCCCACACGCACGCCGGCGCACACGCCAGGCGATGCGTGACTCAGTGCCCAGACGGTGCCGGCAACACAACGCCTGGCACCCAGTTTTGGTGACGCCCATCAGGGCGCCCACACAGCACGCCGGTCCGTAGAACCCGCCAGGCGGCCAGTGTGCAGGGGCACTGGCAGCAGCACCAGTATTATAGAACAAAGGCGGCGAGGCCCGCTTCGCGTGGCGGAAGGAGGGGCCCGCCTGGCGTGTCATCGCCGGCGGGAGGAGCGTGCGGCCAGCGCAGCAGCAAAATGGGGGGGGCTGCACCGCTGCCGCCATCATCGTCATCGTCTCCTGAGGGCTCGCTTCAACCGCTTCGCGGCTGGCACGTCCCGCGGCCTTAAAGCAGGCCGCGCTTTCGCTAGCGCCGTACTGTGGGGGCGGGGTCTTAGTTGTTTGACCTAAACGGTTGGACCCCGCCCTCCCCAGTCGGCTTGGGTTTCTCCTCTCCCTGCCCCTGCCTCTGCTTGCCCTTCCCCTTTTCCTCTCTCCCCCAGAGGTCTTATGGATAACGTTTTGTTACCGGGGCAACACGGGGGTTATCGGATAACGCGGGGGGTTATCGGATAACGTTTTGCTAGGGACACTGTGTGTTGTGTATTGAACATCTGAAATATCAAATGTCAACACGAAATCATTGTGCATCTGACACAAGTACATGTGCAACCTGCATGTTACGACTAAAATCGTCAAACGCGCGGCTCTCGCTTGAGACATCCTCCACTGATTTGAGCACGCGTCGCCTCATCTCCCGCCCACGCTCCGAGTTGGGTGATGCGTCGCTGCAGAGCGTCGGGAGAAGACTAGCGCGAGGGAGCCGAGCGGAGAGGGGAGAAGAGGGGGAGCTCGAGGAGAGGAGGGTCGGATAAGAGGAGGAGGAAACGAAGGAGGAGGAGGACGAGGAGGAGGAAGGAGAAAGAGGAGGAGCAGGTGGAATAGGAGGAGGAGGAGGAGGAAAGAAGAGAAGAGGAGAGGAGAGGAGAAGAGAGGAGAGGAGAGAGGAGGAAAGAGGAGAAGACACGAGAGGAGAGGAAATTAGAGGAGAGGCGCTCGAGGAGAAGTGAGGGACAGGTTTTTGATAATAGATAGGCGCCAGGTCAACAGGATACGGTTCGATCGTCTTTCCTTGTTCCTGCAGCCGTCTCGGATGCCACCAAAGCTGGTGTTTTCACTCCGCCCTGCCGACTTCTGGTCGACTCCTCTCGGCGTTCTTCTCCACAAGAACAGATCGGTGATGTCGGCTGAGACGGAGGCTTACTTGAGGGCCCAACTAGAGCAGCAGGCCGAGGAGATGGCTCGCACGCGCGCGCTGCTCAGCCAGATCCAGGCTACAGTCGATCGGCCAGAGCCCTCGCTCAGCGGCGAGGCAGCCGATCCACCGCCACCTGCAGAGGCAACGGCGCCCATGCCCGCCCCGCCGCGCGAGATGCAGCCGGCGAGTCCCACGCGTGTCGAGAGGTTCCCTGAGGTCCAGCCAGGGTCCATCACGGTGGAGGACAGCGCCCCCGCTTCTTCCCCAGCGGATTCAGCACCACCGACTGTTCCTGAGGAGCCAGAACAACTCGGGGACAGCGACCGTGTCGGGCCGATCATCCAGGAGCGTTGCACATTGACGGGCGATTCCCGCCTGGAGGACGCGCAGGGGCCGCCTGGTGGGGATTCCGACGTGCAGGTCCTGAGCGTGAGCGGCGCGCCTGCAGCACCTGCGTCGCCCATGTCCCAGGCGATCTTGGAGTCGATCGCGCAGGCGGAGAAGGATGGCGTGGACCCGAGCGCAGTGCCAGAGTACAGCAAGACCGCCAGGGCCTCCACGTGGCGGTGCGACGAGCTCCATGGCGGCGGTGGCAGCGCTGCCAACGAGAGGAGCAGCGACAGGAGCCGTTCGGCACCGCGCGCTCCGCGCAAGCAGCAGCAGGAGACGTGCGCCGACGGTGCTTCCTCCGACGACTTGCCGCTGAGCCCGCAGGTGCCACGCTCCGCGCGCACGGCAAGTTCGGCACCTGCGACGGCATCGTCATTGACATTCGCGCTGCAAGAGGACGGCATCGGGAGTTCAATCGAATTGAACTGGATGGGGCTGATGATGGCGATGAGGAGGAGGAGGGGCGCGAGAAAGGTGATGGGAGGGGGGATGAGGAGAAGGATGAAGGAGGATGAGGTGAAGGAGGAGCAGGCGGCGGAGTGGAGGAGCAGGATGAGAAATAGGGGGCGGAGGATGAGGAGGAGGAGAGGGTGGAGGAGGAGGAGGAGGAGGATAAGGAGGAGGAGGAGGAGGAGGGTAATTAGGATAAGGAGAAGGGTGTTGACACGGGGGAGCGAATGTAACACTTAAGCTCCATCATTCCAGAAGATCCTAGAGGATTGGTCTGATGCGCACTCGGTTCACGCAATGTTTGATGTCGGAAGCGCTCCGTCAACGTGGCCAGGGTCTGGGACGTTTCAGTTTTCGCCAGGTTCGGCGTGGAGATTTGCGTTTGCTGCCGAACACTAGTCACTATGAAAGTGCGACTGAGGCTCTGGTTGGGGGGAGGAGGAGGAGGGGGAGGAGGAGGAGAAGGACAAGGAGGAGGAGGAGGAGAGGGACGATGGTGAGGAGGGGGGAGAGAAAGATCCCGCGATATCAGCGCAGTTACGGTGTTCCGAGGGGTGGTGGTGGATGGGTTGAGCAGTAAAGAGGATGTGAGTTGAGGTGCCTTGGTGGTGGAACCCGTGCGACCAGCCCGCCATTGCATCGTTGTACTAATAGTCAATGAGAATTGACGTGGGTCCCAAGGACCATGGGGGATCGAGAATAGAAACGGTGAAACTGACAAGCGGCATGAACACATGATCGCATAGCAACCTCCATCGCGAAATCCATCGCGATGGAAGTTGCGATGGAAGTCTGATCATGTGCTCACTGCTCGTCCTCACCAATGCCATTCATGTCGCGATGCTCCGACCCGTCTACGTGTCAGACCGCGTGGGGCCCATCTCCCGAACACCATTCTGAATTCCCTGTTCTGTGCTGCGCCCAGGAGCTCTACACCCCGCCCAAGGTCTCCAGGAAGACTGTGTGCGACGCGGCGCAGGGCAGCCTCAACTCTATTGAGGCCACCGCTCTTGTCTTTGCCCTTCCTCGTCCTAATCATCATCCTCATCGCCATTGTTTGTTCATTGGCTGCTGCCGCTTGTCAATCGTTCCAGGTCGTGGCAGGTTCAATCGCCCTCCATCCTCCAACTCGACATCATATGTCCTCCATACCCCTCATCGGCATCACGCCACCCGCCACCATCCATCCTCCAACTCGGCATCACTGCCCAATCACCCTCCACCTTCCCCTCCTCACCTGCCCGCGGCAACGTCGAGGCTCGAGACAGGCTCGGCCCGCGCGCGGCGCGGGGTCTCGTCGAATGGGCGACGAGGTAGAGGTTGACAAACGCGCACTCAAGAAAGTTTGGGCTAAACACCTTACGTCGCCTGATTTCCTGACGTACACGACATCTGTGGCCAAAGATGCTAAACTTGACAGGGACGCACTATTGAAATACAAGCGGCTCCTCAAAGACACGCGTAGCATAGCAGAGCATGTGCCTGGGCCATGTGCAAAGGAGCTACCATAGGGTTCTAAACCATCAAATCCACAACTAACCGTTTCTCTGTTTTCACAATCGGGCCAACCCTAACAAGGAGATCCTGCTGTCCCTGGCGAAGGACAATGAGAGCAAATGGCACTTGTCGACAAGTGCAACCAACTGGGCCACCGACACCAGTAAGATGTTCACGAACATGTTGAGGGACATTCGGCAGTCGCTCAGCAAGCGACGCGGGGGGCAACCAACGCCAAGATAGAACACGCCCCAACACCACCCCACCATCAACATAACAAACACTACTGTTATCGCACCAGGCACGCGCAGTGGGCCGACTGCTTCTCCGCCGACGCGGAGGGTTCCGAACAAGGTGACGAGGACCTCGCGGCCTTACGGTCGACCCGCCCACTTATCACAACCGACCCCCCCCATCCCCGTCACCACTTTATTCCTTGTCGTCGTCCTCCTCCGCATCCTCCATCTTCCTCTTCCTTCTTCTCCTGCGCTCTCGTCATCGTCCTCCGCATCCGCAACCCCGTCCATGTCTAACTCGTCCTGTCTTATCCGCGTCTGTCTATCATCCCTCCTCTCATCCTCCCCCTCTTGATCATCGTCATCATCCACCTCCTCCTCCGTCTCATCGTCCACCCCCCCTCCGCGTGTGTGATTGTTGCCGTTTTGGCGTTCACAGGACTTACCAGATGCCGCTGGTATGAAGCGGCCAGCTGCCGCCAGCCCCCCAGCGGCAGCGGCGCCCGCGCCTCGGGCAAGCCAGAGCCACGCGCGGTTGGTGGCCAGTCGCCTGGAGGAGATCGCTGGTTGGAGTTTGGGCTACCAGCAGGAGCTGCAGGTGGCGGATTCATTAACGCATACGTCTTGAAGTCTGATATGGGGGCGACGGTGATCGCTGTCACCTCCATCGATTGCGAGTGGGGATCGATTCGTGCTCATCGCGATAGAGGCGATCGAGCTCGTCCATCGTAAACTCCATCGCGATGGAGTTTGCGATGGACACGGGATTGATCCTCGCTGCCAACCGACACTTCAAGCAGTAGATGTTGATGCATTATCCACCGAGTCGGCATGGCGCGTCAAGACTGACGACGTGGGCGCCATGCCGCAGTTCACCAGGGTCAAGAAGTTTGACGATCGCGACGCTCTCATCGCGACGTGGCCCGATGACGACTTCGAGTGGAGCATCCCGAATACCACGCCAGACGCGGCGCCGCAGGAGAAGAGCGAGCAGACCTTGTGGAGCGGCGACGATTCGGATGGCGACAAGATCCGCGTGATCGTCGTCAACCATGCCAACCGTGGAGTCTGGCTCGCGATCAGGAAGGGCGCCAGGAAGCAGCTGCTGCAGATGGTAGGCTTCGCAGACACCAGCTTGCAGGACGCCAAGAAGGTCACGGTGGAGTGGGCCAGAGCTTTCGCTGCAGGCAGCAAGGACAAACCCGAGATCGAGGCGGAGAAGACGGAGTGGCTGAAGAAGAACCGCCCAGATGGCTGGGCGCCCAAGGCAAAGGCGAAGGGCAAGGCGAAGAGCAAGGCGAAGTGCAAGGCGACGGGCAAGGTGGCTCCGAAGCTTGAGGCGACGCACGTGAGCGACGACGACTCTGCGAATAGCAAGGATGAGAAGGGCTCGGACAGTCAGAAGTCCGCAGGATCTGATGAGGACGAGGATGGCGCAGTTCAGGACGATGCAGAAGCTGCCGCTGATGAGCACCAGGCCGGCGAGATTGCAGAGGAGAACACGGACGAGGAGACGGTGAAATCCAGCAAGAAGAGGCCCGCTGCCGCACATGAGCCATGCACGGCCAAGAGGCCAGCACGTGTAGATACGTCCACGAGGGCTTCCGAGCTGCCGCCAGAGCTAGACATGCCGCCAGCAAAGATGCTCAGGCCGCCGCCACTTCCAGACGACGACTAAGGCTCTGGTGGGCATGTGCACGGGAAATCATCGTCGGATCTTCCATCACAATCACGTCGTCGCTTCGGCTGCCGCTTCAATCCAGTCAAAGCGTCATGTAAGTTCGGAGGCACGTAGTTCAAGATCGAACTTCGGACCTGAGGTAGATATGGTACGTGTCTGGCGTCGTGGGTGAAACGTAGTCGGTGCGCATTTGGAGCTGGATCTTGGACAACGGGTGCACTTCGGAAAAGATTCCAGGAATGAGTGCTCGGTCAAAGGCGTTCCTGGTTTGATCTCGGGGCTCGTGCGATGATGCATGGGTTGGTGATTGCAGTGGTGTCGCGACGCCGCCTCTGCTTTGCCAAGTGAAGAGATGACGAGGAGTGATTGGGGGGAGGATGAGGATGAGGAGGAAGATGAGTGGTGAGGATGAAGAGTTATGATGAGGAGGAAGAGGGGGAGGAGAAGGAGAAGGGCGAGGAGGGAGGCGAAGGTAGGAACACGATGAGACGCCCGACGATGCCATATCCATCATTTCTCGTGTGCTCTCGCCCCCCCATCGCCTGACAGGCGATGATCCGCTCAGCTCAGAACGGCCAGCCTGACGAGCTGAAGGTGGCGAGCGCGTTCGTCTCGGCCTACAATTCGAACAACATGAAGGTGCTGCGGTCGCTGAAGGGCCAGAGTGAGAGCGACAACGAGCGCTTGAAGATGGATGTCGACGATGATGGCAAGCTCACGGACCCGTCCAAGTGGGGACTGGATGTGCCTGTTCCAGAGGCAGGTGTGCCAGATGATGGACAACCGAAGCCGAAGCGCAGGAGGGGCAAGGCGTGCTTGGAGGACGAGGAGAAGTTCTGGAACGAGGTCAGGGAGTCGGACTGGTCAGTTCCAACCGATGGAAAGGTGGCCAGGATTGCCAGTCGCTGGAGCCGCGCCATCAAAGGCACAGATGAGAAATCGGTGGGCCTGAAGGCGAAGTACGACGCCATCGTCGCGGTCAACGGGTCCCTGGACGATGCCAAGAAGGCCTTCCGCTCCAACTGGGCCAAGGAGGAGTACGCTGCCTTCGTGAAGGAGAAGTCGGTCATCACCACGAAGAAGCAGACCGAGTTCACCAACGCGGTCTACCTCCCTCTTGGGCGCATAGCTCATAAAGAGGGAGGTGGCCGCTTGGGGTGGATTCAGGCCGACTGTATCTTCCTGCTTGACCATTTTCTTCCTTCTTGACCGTCCTCACCGTTCAACTCATTCTTGTCATTCGTTGTCGTCCGAGGCAATCAAGTACGTGTCCAAGGCCCTGGTCATGGGAGCTCCGTGGGTTCTGTGGGATGAGATGACAGAGTCCATCCGAGCTCTGTACGTGACGAAAGGTATCAATCGCTCGTTCACGGTGGCGTGGCAGCAACACGAGAGGTGGACCAACGAGGATATCCACACCCTCCTAGTCACCCTCTTCCACCTCCTCCTTCTCCTCCTCTCCTCCTCCTTTTCCTCCTCCTCCCCATTCCTCCCCTCCCCATGTTTCTCCTCCTCGATCCGCCTCCTCCTCCTCCTCCTCATCGTCCTCCTCTCCTTTCTCCTTCTCCTCCTTCTCCTCCTCCTCCTCCTTATCCTGCTCCTCCTCCTCCTCCTTCTCCCCCTCCCTTTCCTCATCCTCATGTTCCGCATCCTCATCCTCATCGCGCATCCTCACTCTTTTTTGTTGTGATATCGATCCCAGGAGCCCGTGAAGCCGGCAGACTCGCGGCAGATGGCCTCGACGAGCGGCTCGGGCAGCGCTGGCTCCAGCTCGGCGGGTGGGCAGGCGCCAGGTGGTCCAGCAGCTCTGACAAAGGGAGAGAAGGCCACGGCGAAAGCCGCGGCAACGGCTGCCAAGGCCAAGGCTGGCAAGGGCACCCGCGGGAGCTCTCGCGGCGGCGGTGGAGGTGGTGTCGACGGCGACCCGTCTGCGCCGCAGCCGCCACATGACTTAATGAAAGAGCTGGAGGCCGAGGCACGGAAGGTGCTGGCACGGTACGGAGTTGCGACTGGCAATGCGTATTCGATCCTCACCAACGTGGAGAAGAACCCTGCATGGGCGTGGGGCAACCACGACACTGAGGTCACCGCGCTGCGGACTGCTGTCAACTCGTTGTCAGATGACATCATCCAGCACGACCTCCTGGGCAATATGATGACTGCAAAGTTCAATCAGTTGAAGAGCAACCTCGGCACTAAGTACGTGGCGGGCCTCCAGGCCTTGAAGGAGCTCGGGCCGAGGTTGGACAAGATCGTGAGCCTCACGTCGATCTGCATCGGCTGCCACAAGCTGAAGACTGGCGACTGAGCACGCCGCCGAGTCAGATGACGACACCATCTGGGGCTGCGCAGGCTTGCAAGCTCGGAGTGTGCGCGCACCAGGAGTGGTGACCACACCAGCGAGGTGCTCTCAGCAGAGGTGCGAGCTGTTTTTACCTGCGGCGAGCCTGGTTGATCAGTTTTAGACAGATGTTTCTTTGAGAAAAGCACAATTCCTTTGAAAAAACAATATTTTGACGGGTCCAGGGCGCCGGTTTAGCGGTGGAATCGTTAGCGATGGACGTTAGCGATGGAGCCCTCGCACCCTGTAAAAACACAGGGATATTAGCGATGGAGTCAGAAAACATTGTAAAACACAAGGAAATTTAGCGATGGAGCCTCCAAACCATGTAAAAACACAGGGATCTTAGCGATGGAATGGCTTCCATCGCAAACTCCATCGCGATGGACTTATCGATGGAATCGGGAGCGGTCGCACTGACTGCTGATTTTAACAAGTTGTTGTGGATTCTGGTGGTTTCTCCACAGGCTTGCTTGCCTGCATGCACGCTGGCGCTAGAACACAGCCGTGGAGTAAGCTTCAACGCCCGAGTCGAAGGGTTGATCCGACATTGTCGTATCACTGGGTGCTACCTTCACTGGGAGAGGCGTCGAAGTCTGCATCCGCTGGCGATTTCGGGCACATACCTGCCCCTGACATGCAACCTTTAATTTTGAGCGACGCTCATAGGTAGCGCTCCTGGCCACGGCGTGTCCTACCCACCCTCCGTCACACCACGTGTTGCGATGTATGTATGTAGCAGTTGTGTGTGCATACAGTCATGTGTGATCCAGTTGTATGATAGGAAACATGGGCCGAACGCATGACACCATCTCGCTTCATCGTCTCAATTTGCCGTGGCCAGATCTCGCAGATGAGCTCGGAGGGCTTGAATGTGTATAACGCTGGTTATGCGTTCGTGGTAGTGCATGGCGCACGCCGTGTGAGCTCGGTAACTCGTGGCATTCGTTCCGTGAAAACGCAGACGCGAGTGTTTGTCGTAGCAGGTAGACCGACGGCGGCTCTTATGAAGGGGGCCTGGGGCACCTCGTCGCATCGGATGGGCGCGCTCGAATGCACTCATCCGCGTTGCTAGTATAGCAATGCACACCGCTCATTGGGTCATTATTGTTGCTCCTCCGCCTCCTCCACCTTCGTCTCGTCCTCCTCCTCCTCCTCCTCCTCCTCCTCCTTCTCCTCCTCCTCCTCATCCTCCCCCTCCCTCTCCCCTTGATCATGCGCCGCCCTCCGCTTTCTACGAGCGCATCGTGGTCTGGTGATGTCTGAGAGACGAGGCGCGACCTCGCAGAGACGAGGCGAGACCTTGCGCTGGGGTCGGGCCTAGCGCGTTGGGACTCGTCAAGGATGGAGGGACATATCGAACGCAACACAGATGAGATGAGACACGAGTAGGACGAGTGGAGGAGTAGACAACTGAAACGACACGGCGACAAACGTCGACACGACGGGGGCATATATGAACAGGACTGCACTGAGATCCAGGGTTATAACAAAGCAAGCGTCGAACAATGATATGAGATAAGGAGACGTGGATGGGATTAGGAGCGGGATGATAAAGATGATGATGATGATGAAGATACAGATGACGATGATGAGGTGTTGTGTTTTTTTTTGTTGTGAACGATGCGCACGCGGTCGTAGCCTTATTCTCGAGCTGAGACACTTGATCGCATGGCAATGTCCGCTGTCCGAAGCAGATCACCTCCACTGCACCCGCGACGATGGGCGCCGACGAGCGACGCCCAGCGAGATGCTGGAGCAAAACTATTCGAACACATGATTTCTTTGTATGGGCGCTGTAAGATTACAGCAAAAGATTTCAGCACGGCGATGTGGTACCTCGGCGAAACTTTAACACCTGGTGCTGATTTCAAACTCTACGGCCTACACCCAGACAGTCAAACGGGCAAATTCCAAGACCACCTGGACAAGGTGTTGCCGCAGCCAAAACACATGTACATGCTGGATATCCCAGGCAATGATCACGGCAGGGGTGCAAGACGAGTGGCAACGCACGCCATGAAGTGCGTGTGGGAATCATTGGAGGATGAGATCACACAGTCATCCGACGACAATAGCACCCTGCGGGTCATGCAACAAACGCCAGCAGAGAGGGGTGAAACAATACTGGACACAAACGCATACACACAACATCCCGTCACTGTGCGATGTCGAGAGGCTGGTAAGCCGCCTCCAGTCCCCCTCGCTCTGTATTTGGACGGCGTCGCGTATCAGAAAGGGGCATCTGGGCGCAACGACTCTGCAGTTGGCTATTGGTGCATCAACCTCCTCACTAAGAGGAGGCATTTCATTGGCGCGTTACGATCGTCTGACGCATGCCAATGTGGATGTCGGGGGTGGTGTTCGACATTCCCGATGCTAGAATTCTGCAGGTGGCAATTCGAGGCGCTGTCACGTGGGGCGCGGCCGTCGATGCGCCATGATGGAACCCCCTGGGCAGCCAACGATCCATTGGGGTCAGGTGCCGATCTTGCTTTCTCGGCGTGTCTCCTCTGGGTCAAAGGAGATTGGAGCGAACACGCCCATTCCCTCGGACTCCAGAGCTGGGCGTCCAAGTTCAGCCCATGTCAATTCTGTTCGCTGGCTAAATACGAACTCCACGATCTAGACGAGCACCTTTGCGACGCTGATGGGCCACAATGGCCAGTGAGATGTCATGATGATTATTCCAGGGATTGTGGGCGGTGCGAAGTACACCTGACACTTAACGAGCCACGACATCGCGTCCAACTCCTGGAGAACTTAAAGTGGGTTCGAGCAACCAAGAAATCGATAGGCGGGCGCATCATAAAGCGGGACGCCATGATCAACGGAATACAATTGAGAGAGAACGACCGTTTGGAACCTACCGCACACCTTCTTGACATAGGTAAGCTCGAGTCGGCGAAGTTACCAACAACAGTAGTGTTCTGGCGTGCGAGACGGAGCGGGCAATCTGTCATTGACTCTGTCAACCACAGGTGCCCTGTTTTTTCAGACACGTTGGGGACAAGTCCCCAGCGAAGCCTTGCTATAGATTCATTACATTGTATATACCTGGGGCCTGTGATGCGCTTTGCTTCAGCCGCGCTGTGGCGACTTCTGCTACGCAATCCCTGGAACTGCGTTGGCGACTCGGACACGATACTCAACATTGGGATAAATTTGTTATCATCTGAGCTTGAAACATGGCAAGTCGCTGAACGTATCCCACATCAAGACCGCATCAGCTCCCTGACGCTGAAAATGCTCGGCAAGCGGCGGGGGTGCTCACTCCAGGACCTTTTTTTTTGTTGTGAGCATAATCGAAATCACTTGTCGTGTGAGTGCACAGAGGAGTGAGAGGGTGATGAGACAGCACGGCGGGAGATGATAATGACGCTGATGATGAGAAGGATGAGGTAACGGGTGGGGACATCGGAGGAGCAGAGGATGAGAAGAGGAGGGGCGCATGCGGAACCGATGCTGAGGAAGGTAGGTCAAGGCATGGGGGAGAGGTACGGGGGACAGCGGGCAGCTGGTCTTCAAAATGTGGCTGTCGTCGCGGGTGCCCTGACATTGTTGCTCGCGCAGCAGGAATGCGACATCTCTTGCCATCTGTGTACATTCCCCTAGCTTCAATTCGGGACATGCAATGTAGCTTCTGGATATAATTAGATCTTCAGGACACGTGCCACCCTGGAGGGCACCTTTCTTGTAAAGCAGCAGAATCAACTATTCTCTTGCGGTTCGCCCTGGATCGGCTTCAGGCACACGGGGGGGATCGAGTATTTGGGAGTGCCCTGATTGGAGCCGGCTTTTCGCTTGCCGAGCTGGTGCATCTGATCAAGGCAAACAAGCATCAGCCGCCCCCAGACGTGTACAGATCAATGCTCAGAGCTATGGATATGCATCTCAAGTTCGCAAAGACGGCGTCACTAGCGATGACGCCGAAACATCATTTGATGTGTCACTTGCTCGCCAGGATATGCGTTGTGAAAGGGCCAGGGGGGATGCACACACTTGTGTCGTATACTAGGGGAAGCTCGTCGCCAGCGGTGGTTTCGCCTCGACTTTCTGAATGGTTCGCGCCCAAGGCGGCACGGTGATACACGTTTGATGTACCACTCGATCGCCAGGAGATGTGCTCTGAAGTGGCCAGGGGGTCGCACAACGCATGCTGTCACCTGCGTGCAGCCATCTCGTCTGCCACGAAGGGCTCGTCTCGACATTCTGATTGTTTGGTAGCCGTATAGCAGTATACTGGTCTCGGGATGTCGTCAGGGGTCTGGTGGAAGGGGCTGACTGCTTTTTCTCAACAAAACTCGCACTCTCCTTCTCATGCAACTCCCGCTCGCCCACCCCACTGTATAAATGCACCACCCGACCGCTGGGCGCACCCCTCACACGTAGCGTTGCATCCCCCTTTGCGCTTGATCACCAAATAAACAAAACAAGGATACCTTCTCATGGTGGGCCTAAACAATACGACTGCTTCTTGGATGAAACACTGAATATTCTGTTGCGAGACGTTGCTCAGTTCAGCCATCGGCTCACTTTTTCCCGAAGGTCACACCAGTTGATCGAACTGCAAGGTTTTCTTGCGGGGCCACATTCTAAATATTTGGCGTCGTCAGCAGGATGTTCCCGCCTTGCCGCTCGACAGCGCTCCTGATTGTTGCGATGCTTTCTTTCTCGGCTGGCTCCCCTATTGACGCAGATGGTGGAGACGTGCACGTGATGGGTTTTCTTTGGGCCTCCTCAACAGCAGTTGGTTTAAATGAGCTGCTGTGCGATGATATTATGGACACTCCGAACATTGTTCTGCAACTTGCTATCCAACGTATCACTGACGAGCTTCCGCGAATCCCTCGGACCACGGCATTGTTCGAAGTGTTCGCAGGGAAAGCTTCCATCGCACGTGCAATGAGATCGAAAGGATTTTCGTCGCACTATCTCGAGCGCGACAAGCACAGCTGGCATGAT
This sequence comes from Prorocentrum cordatum, assembly GCA_963575745.1. Classification (NCBI taxonomy): domain Eukaryota; class Dinophyceae; order Prorocentrales; family Prorocentraceae; genus Prorocentrum; species Prorocentrum cordatum. Next base: position 389,519 of record CAUYUJ010017227.1, read on the forward strand.
GCGTGTACTCTTGTGGGAATGTTATACTGCTTATGGATGGTGGCATCTGTAGTGGACTCTGGCCTTGTATGGTTCAGCCCCCAGTGCAGCACCTGGGGCCAGATGTGCAACCACCACACGCTGAGGTCGACCAACAACCCGCTCGGGCACCTCAGCAATCGCGTGGACGTCCGCGAGGCGAACTTCATTTCTCAGTTGCTGTGATCGGGGTTGACATAAATGAGCATTCTGTGTTTGTCGGTGGGGCATCATGTATCGACGCCACGCTGGATTCGAATCGATCTTCTTTCAGTGACGCATCGATGATACAATATATTATGAAATGAAATCGGATCACCTCGACGCGAACGAGTGGATATAGGTCGGCGTGTGGAATTCTGTGGCCCTCGGAATCCGGTTCAAACTCGGTGGTGTTTTTCATATGTATGGTGGTCGCCTCTCAGGGACCAATCGATGCAAGCCACTAACATCCGATCGCTCACTAATGATATCCTAATGTGCCGTCACAGCCCCACTGATATGGAAAGATTTGACAATCGCTGACGGGGGGGTCCATCGCGAACTCCATCGCGATGGACTTTGCGATGGAGCCCCTCGTCGGCCGGTATTTCCATTGAAATACTGATTCAAATCATTGATGTGCCCAGAGGTCACATATGCTGGTTCTGGCCCATACTCGGCGTGTGCATTTTGTGGTGGAACAACCACTGAACAGCCTGCTGTATCATGTGCAGCATGTGCGAGACTCGTTTAGTATCACGGCGGCGACCCGCATGGTTACTCATTTGGGAGCGTTCGGGAGTCCGACGGTGAAACCACTCGAGCTGTGGACCACCATTAGCACCACCGACATAATTCAGCTGTCGATGTCTCGGCGCCAAGCGCAAGTGGCACTCGGTGGCGCCAAATTGTATGCAGTTGTCCAATCAACTATAAAGAAGCCGTCTTCTCAGCCTCGTGCAAAGGGTTGGTGCAAAGACAAGTGGGTGTCTAAGAATGGTGATGCAATGAAGGCCACGCAAGAATATCCTTCTAGGTTTGCTGAGCTTGTCGCTGATATCGCGGCCGCCCATCTGAGCTCGAGTGCGGCCGCTGCGGCTGCATTGCCTTGTTGGTTGTGATTTCAATTCACGCGTGGGCACGCCGCGCGAGCGACTGCAATGTGGCCTGTTCGAGTGCGAACATGTTGTCATTAATCATGTGAGTGGAACTCAAAATAAGTCATAGCGAATTCAATCCCAATGGTTTTGACGATGGGATGTTGCGGTACATACAATCATGACGCCCGAGGCGTACATGACAACCGCGCCGTTCCACCGTATCGACTATAGGGATAGATTTTGCAAATAACTATTCTGCGTCGGGGTTATGAATATAGTGCGTGAAACACTCGCATATTCATTGAGGATGCCCAAAGCGAATCGCACGCGATACAACATAAATGTAATGGGGATGTATTGGAGGAAAAAGAATGGAATGATTGAGGATGGGGAATGATGAGTTGGATACGACACGACGAGAAAACACAACATACACACAACAATTCTCAAGGCTGTGGCAATGGCGATGGACGGGGACCGTACTTGCGTCGTGTCCCCGTAATGTCGTCCACCTCATCCTGTCCCCTTATCCCCTCCTCATCCTCCTCCTCCTCCTCCTCCTCAGTATCGTCCTCTTCCTCGTGCCCCCCCTCCCCCCCCGTCCCCCCCCTCAATCCCCTGGCTGGGGTGCACGCGCGACGTCTCGGCACCTCAGCGATCTAATATAGCACAGGTTATCTAACTAAACACGTTCTTACAACAATTGAAACCTATGAATAGCGAGCTGGTTGCGACCGATACCACCGCAATTGTGTCTTGACAGCGCTGGCGTTCACTGATTGGCCCTCCCTGCACCGTCTTCCTCAAAATCGTGAGGCATCCTGGTGCCTCCTGAGACGTCCTGGTGCCTCCTGGGACCACCTGGGCCCCCCCTGGGATTTCCTGGACCTGCCTGATTCTCTTTGTATTTTTCAAGGCTATCCGCCGCGCGGTGAGGAACGCATCGCAGAACAGAGGGATGACGCTGAGGAGACGGACGATGAGGATGAGGAAGAGGAGGATGAGGATGATGAGGAGCAGCAGCAGGACGAGGAGGAGAACATGCAGTGGAGGAACAGAGGAGGAGGAGGAGAAGGAGGAGGAGGAAGAGGAGGAGGAGGAGGAGGAGGCAGGAGGCAGGATGAGGAGGAGGAGAAGGAGGAGAATGAGGATTTGCAAAAGAAACTGAGTATGACCAGGACGATCAGGAGGAGGGGGCAGGAGGAGGAGGAGGAGGAGGAGGAGTGGGAGGATGAGGAGAGGGAGGAGGAGGATGAAGAGGAGGGGGAGGAGGAGGATGAGGAAGAGGAGGAGGAGGGGAGGAGGAGGAGGAGGAGGGAGGAGGACGTCAAGGCCTCATTGAAAGTCTGTGTTTTGGAGTGCGTTTTCCTATACCCCTTCCTCCTCCTCCCTCCTCTCCTCCTCCTCCTCCTCCTCCTCCTCCTCCTCCTCCTCCTCCTCTTCTTTTTCATCCTCTGCTGCGTCCAACGTCTCCTGCTCATCCCCCTCCTCCTAGTCCTCCTCCTCCTCCTCCTCCTCCTCCTCCTCCTCCTGTCCCCCTCCCCTCCCCCCCTCCTCCTCCCCCTCCTCCTCCTCCTCCTCCTCCTCCTCCTCCTCCTCCTGCCCCTTGAAGCGATGCCATTTTGGCTCAATCATACAATTACGTTGGCTCAAGCATTGCGTTTGGTGAGTTTACAACTCAACAGCCCAATATTAATTGCGTATGTACGAAAATGTGTCTGCAATCTACATTATGCCAGCATGCATCATTTTCGTAACTGCACCAGGTTACCGGGAACATCTCCTGATAACCACCAAACCACCGGATAACATTTCGTTATCGGTTGGACCTCTGGGCCCGCTCAAGCCTTCGGGGCTCAAAGCCCTCCCAGGGCCCAAAGGGGCCCTCTTTTGCCCGCCCACCCTGGGCTTTGCCTCGGTGTCCTACGGCACCGGCGGCGAGGCCCGCTTCGCGTGGCGGAAGGAGGGACCCGCCTGGCGTGTCATCGCCGGCGGGAGGAGCGTGCGGCCAGCGCAGCAGCAAAATGGGGGGGCTGCACCGCTGCCGCCATCATCGTCATCGTCTCCTGAGGGCTCGCTTCAACCGCTTCGCGGCTGGCACGTCCCGCGGCCTTAAAGCAGGCCGCGCTTTCGCTAGCGCCGTACTGTGGGGGCGGGGTCGGGCCTGCTGCGCGGCGGCGAGGCCTTCGCGCTGCGCAGGGGCGACGTGGCCTTCCGAGGCCAGCGCGCCGTCTTCCGCGCTGCCTCGTCCAAGGGCCCAGCGGGGCGCGACGCAGCGGAGGCGGTCGTCATCTGGGCGCCGATCACCCTCCAGCTGCTGCGGATCGTCACGCACGGTCTGGACGATGATGACAGGCTCAGCGCGCGGTCGCCGGCCGCGCCAGCTGCGGGCGGCCCTCGCAGCGCTGGTGGAGGGCCTCGGTTTCCAGTGCCCGTTCAGCTGGCGCAGCTGCAGCCGTGGTGGGGCGTCGGAGTGTCTCCTGCGGATCAATAGCATGGAGCTCACCTTGGTCCGCGGGCGTTGGGCCAGCAGCCTCACGGCCCGCATATATGTGGAGGACGCGCTGGCTGACCTCGCGCGGGTCCAGCGCGGCGACGCGCAGGCGACGCTCGTCCGACAGGGGCTTCGATCGCTGCGCATCTTCCCCGAACTGCCCTAGTGCAGTATATGTTCTTATCTGTGTGTAAACGTTCACGTTTTTTCGGCACCTCCTTCTCACCCGCCCCGCCTCTCGAGGGCCACCTGGAGGCCCCATGGGCAAGCCGGCGTTGGCCTGTGGGGTCCCACGGCGTCCCCGTGGGGGTCTTGGGCTGCCGCGGGACGAGCGGCCCTCCCCGCTCTCGGCTCGGCGCTGCTGCTTCGTGGTCGGCACTGGGGCGCCGTGGTCGCAGGTGTTGGCGGTGTCCTGGGCGGGGTGCAGGTTGTAGGCAAAGAGGGGGCATCCTTTTTCCCCACGGGTCTAGCCTCCGAGGTCCTCTTCCTGTTTCGCCCATGGGCAAGCCAACGGTGGCCTGTGCGGCGCCGCGTCGTTCCTGGGGGTCCTGGCCCGTCCTGGGCCGTTTCGGCGGCCCCCCGCTCCTGGCGAGGCACAGCTGTTACGCGTGCGTGCCAGGGACGTCGTGGCCACAGGTGTTGGTGGTGTCCTGAAAGGGTTCAGGTTGCAGGCAAGAGGTTGAGACCTACTTCTCACCCGCCCCACCTCTCGGAGCCCTCTCGCAGGCGAGAAGCGGCGGTCCTCTCCCGACCCACCCTCGACAGCCCTCGCCCCGATCGCCCCAAGAGAGGGTGCGGGTTCAGGGTGAGGCGGCACGGTCAGCGGCAGAGGGCTTTCCTAACTCAGCCGATCCGGCCTCCCGGCCACTAGGGTGGGGTGTGGATCTACGTGGGGGTTGCTTAAGAGCGGCCCGTTTGGCCAACGCGCGGGAGAATTGGGCTACGCTCGGCGTCCCCCCCAGCGTTTCGGGAGAGGGCGGCTTGCGGTCAGGGGCCGCCCTTGGGGGCCCGCCGACGCGGTCGGTGGAGGGCCCCCCGATTCGGGCCGAATGCTCTCGGACGAGGCGCTGCGTTCCCTGGGGCCGCGGTGCTTGTCCTCGGAAGCGATGCTGGGGGTTTAGAGGGACGTCGGAGCGTAGTGACCATTGGCGAGGGAACGCCTGCCTAAAAAGCGCATGGCCGTATACACGCACGTGTATGTTCATACGAGGAGGGTGGGTGCGCCTATCGCCGTCTGCTACACGTAGCCACTTGAGGTTCCCTCCCACTACCACCCCGTGTAGCTTGCTCTTGTGTTATCCCGATATGGTGCCTGAGCCTATGCGGTACACTCGGCGTCCCCCCCCCCCAGCGTTTCGGGAGAGGGCGGCTTGCGGTCAGGGGCCGCCCTTGGGGGCCCGCCGACGCGGTCGGTGGAGGGCCTCCCGATTCGGACCGAATGCTCCTGGACGAGGCGTTGCGTTCCCTGGGGCCGCGGTGCTTGTCCTCGGAAGCGATGCTGGGGGTTTAGAGGGGCGTCGGAGCGTAGTGACCATTGGCGAGGGAACGCCTGCCCAAAAAGCGTGTGTATACATGTACATGTGATATGTGATGTGTGAAATGTGATGTGTGATGTGTGAGATGTGATATGTATGTACGTATGTCTGTCTGTATGTATGTATGTATGCATGTATGTAGGTATGTATGTATGTATGCATGAATTAATGTTTGTATGTATGCATGTATGCATGTCGGTATGCATGCATGTATGTATGTATGTATGTATGTATGTATGTATGTATGGATGTATGAATGTATGTATGTATGTATGTATGTATGTATGTATGTATGTATGTATGTATGTATGTATGTATGTATGTATGTATGTATATTTTTAAACATACACTATATGTATATATGTACACATATAGCTAAAAGCGGCACCCCCGTCTCCGGGAGGGCGGGTGAAGAGGGGAGGGTTGGGCCGCGTCCTCGAAGCGCTCCCTCCTACAAGTTTAGCCCGGCCCGCGCGTTCTAGAATTTGTCCTCGGCCGGTCGCGGTCGGCCTTCTAGATTTGGCCTTCTAGAACTATACAACGGCGTCCGTCGATGTCGTCCGTCGTCGTCGTCGGTCGGTCGGTCCGGACGTCGTTGTTTCGTCGTCGTCGTCGTTCGTCGGTGTTGGTCGGTCGGTCGGTCGTCGTTGTCCGTCGGTCGTCGCCCTCGTCGTTCGGTCGTCGTTGGTCGGTCGGTGGTTGTTGCCGTCGTCGTTGTCTTTCGGTCATCGCCGTCGATCGACGTCGTCGTCGTCGTCGTCGTCGTCGTCGTCGGTCGGTCGGTCGTCGTCGTCGTCGTTAGTGGTCGTCGTCGTTCGTGGTCGTCGTCGTCGTCATCGTCGGTCGGTCTGTCGGTCGATCGGCTGCTGGGTCGCTCGGTCATTCGTTCGGTCGGTCGGTCGGTCGGTCGTCGCCGTCGTTGTCACTCGTCGGTCGTCGGGTCGGTCGGTCGTCGTCGCCGTCGTTGTCATTCGTCGGTCGTCGCCGTCGGTCGTTGTCCCGTCGTTCGGTCTGTCGGCCAGTCGGTCGGTCGGTCGGGTGGATGTAACGATTGTCGCATGAGTGGGCAGCTAGTGCGAGCCACGCCTCCAACACGGCCTAAAGTAACTATAGCCACTTCACGGACACACCTCGTCAAAATTCTCGCTGGCAAATGAGTTCACTGACTGCAGTATGGACCAATGAGGGCCGGATCCTAGTAGGGTGCTATGAGAGCCGGAACCAACTGTATGAGGATGCTGTTTCAATGTTGCATCCAACTCGACCTGGACCCGGCCGTAGTAGGATCTTGGTGGAGCTGGATCGAACTGGAGTAATTTATGTATAACAGCTGGATCCAGCCCTAGTCGGATTCTGGTAGAGTTGGTTTGAGGCCAAGCTAGATTGCTTCCGCGTGCTGGATCGACACCTGAAAGGATATTCTGAGAGCTGGATGGGGCCCTAGCGGGGTACTATCAATGCTGGATGCAGCCTTAACAGGACTTGATTCGAGTTGGACTTAGATTTATAAGGATTTATTTAGAGCCAGATTCAGTCCCAATAAGACTACAGTGGAGTTGGATCGACCCCTAGTGAAATACTTTTAGAATTGAATTCATGCAAAATTGGTCTTATTCGGGTTTGACCGAGCGTCGTTGGATTCTACGAGACTTGGACCAAATCCTAACTAACGGGTCTGTGTTGCATGAGCGTTTGATTAAGCTATACGAGGATTCCTTTAGAGCTGGATCCTACCCTGATCGGATTCTACAAGAGTTTGATCTGATCCTAATAGGGTTTTCACAAGTGGCCCATTTGAACTGGATCGAGCCTTTTGTGGGATGCGCCTCGCGGTGGATCTCGCCCTGGTTGAATTCTCTTCGAGTTGGACCGGGTCTGTGTAAGGTTCTATTGGAGCCCGATCGAACCACAGTCGGATTCTATTGGAGCTGGGTCTACCCCTGGTAGCAGGATTCTAGTAGAGCAGGGTCGAACCCTAGCAGGGTTTTGCCAGAGTTGGATCAAGCTCTGGGATTCATTTTGAGCTGGACCCAGCCTTACCAGAATTCTGTTAGAGCAAGATTCAGCCCTTGTTAGACTCTTATTTGACGCGGAGCGAAGTCCAACAATATTCTTGAGCTGTATCGAGTCTAGTACATGTCCATTCGAGTTGGATCGAACCATAGCTGCATTCTATCAGAGCCAGCGCCCGGCGCGGGCGCCGGCGCCAGGAACCCGCCTCCGCCCCCGCCGCTGACGCTGTCGCCGTCGTCGGTGTCGTCGTAGGCGTCGTCGTCGTCGTCGGCGTCGTCGTCATCGTCGTCGTCATCGTCGTCGTCGTCGTTTTCGTCGTCCTCGTCGTCCTCGTCGGCGTCGGCGTCGGCGTCGGCGTCGTCGTCGTCGTTGTCCGTCGTCGTCGGCGTCGTTGTCCGTCGTCGTCGTTGTCCGTCGTCGTCGTCGTCGTCGTCGCCGTCGCCGCGGCGGGGGGTCTTCTGGAGCCCCGATCGTTCTCCCGGGTGGGGGGTTTGAGCCCCCCTCCGAATAATTTGTCCGGGGAAGAGGGTCCCAATTGTTTTTGTTGGGGGGCGGTGGAGGGGGGCAGAGGGGGCGCCCCCTGGTTTCCAACCCTCCCTGAGATTGTTCAGGAGGGGAGGGAGGGGACCTCCTGGTTTCTGACCCCCACATTATAATGTTTTTTCAGGCCAGCGACGGTGGATCGTCCTCCCTCCTCTGTTTCTGTTTCCGTTGTTCTCCAGTTTGCTCGACTCCTTCCGCTCCCTCTGTTCCCGTAGCCCTTCTTGCTGCAAAGTGTTGCCTTTGTTGCGCAGCCGTTTCTTCCTCGACGCCGTCCCTGCCTGTTACGTCCCATCCGTCTTCTCGGTCCTCGTTCTGATCTCCCACTGCCCCTCGAAGGCAATGGTCTGACGCGAACTGTCCGAAGCGACGGATGGCGCGAAGGTGACGGGCTTTGAGTCCGTTGCGGCTGAAGAAGGAGATGCTTCAGACGCTGCAGCTTCTCATTCAGGCTCGCGGTGCTTCGGGTGCGGCATGGCAGACTTACATATGCGTCGCTCATCGTTGATCTTGGGGTGGTTTCTCCTCATCCTCCGCGTTCTCCACGAAGCTCCTTTTGAGATTGTGTCCTCTTCCATTTGTTATGCCCGTAGCTTCTTGAAGCAGCCCTGAAGCAACAGACGATTGGAGAGAAGCGCAGCATGACGCGAGCAACATGGGGAACGCTCTGCATACAGAAGGGGCCCCCAATCGAGTGAGGATCAGGAGGATGTGAGGGGCAGGGGAAGGGAGTGAGGGTGTGAGGGAACAGGGAGGAGGGGCAGAGGGAGGCAGTGAGGGAACGGGGGGGTGATGGGCAGGGCGTCGATGAGGGCGGCTTGGGGGCCTCTTAGGTCTCGGGGGCCGTCTTGGGGCGATCTTGGGGGCCACTCAGGTTGTCTTGGGCGCTCGTAAGACCGAAACGCAGAACATGCAAGAGCGCTGCAAACACATACATTCGTTTCCACTAGTTTGGGCCTTCTGGGCTGGCCCCAAGGGCTTCCAAAACAGGTCAAGAGGCGCCCAAGAGGGCTCCAGGACGGGCCCTGAGGCCATCGTAGGGCCACGCGGGACAAGGAACCACAGCCACGCCTTTGATCAGGTCACGCAGGCCTTCCTGGAAGCGCCCGAGGGCGCCCAGAAGCGCGCAGGAGCGCACGGGAACGCGCAGGAGCGCCAAGAAATCTGGCCTCTAGGCCACTGGAAGAGCATCTACGATACCCAGCACAGGGAATTCGAATAGACCTCAGGACACTCTATTCAGTGCCTACGGCACGGTGACTGGTATGCCCTTTAACGGCGGTGTCTCGCATTACAGGAGCGAGTGCAGACCAGTCTTCATGCCCCGTCGGGGCCGCGCCATGGAGCTTGAGGAAGGGTCAGGGGACCCCTGCCCAACAGGACCCCTGAGGCCCTCGCAATCGTTTCGATCGTGCAGCGGCGGCGGGCGCAGCATGATAATCACATTGAGGAGGTGCGAGGGGATGGTGAGGAGGAGCAGGAGGCGAGGAAGAAGATGCGGAGGAGGAGGAGGCGGAGGAGGAGGCTCCTACCTCTGCCAGCTTGCCCCTCTCCCAAAGCTCGTGGCACGATGGGAGTCGTGGGCCCTACACAAAGTTCTCCACCTGCCTCCTTGCACCTTCCCGCTCCAGGATCTCCTCGCTCTCAGGACTTGGGCCAAGGTTCGCCCCTTATCGCTCAAAGTGCAGGCCACTGCGACCTTGTGGCGAGCTGCGACCATCACGATCAAGAACTGGAGGCCCCTGTTCTGCCGCCTGCAGCAGAAGGCAAGGAGCTTTCTCCCGATTGCTCTCTGGGCCCGCTACAGTTGGTCACCCTCGTTTTGGCAGCGAAGGTCGTTTGTGCAGGAACTGGCCGAGGCTGCTGCAGGATTTGTAGAGAATGATTGGCTGCGGGCCCCTGTTGCTCGTGCCAAGCTCGCCTTGAAGGAAGCCCAAGGGTTGAATCCGCGGGTCCAGGTCCAGAGGGTTTTCGGCCGATCCTTGGGTGCGAGTCTTTATCAGGACAGTCTGTCGGACACCATCACGCGGCGTATTTCTTCGTGGGCCTCGAGGCCTCCTTCTGCCCGTGCCCTGAAAGCCATAGACTGGCCCGCTCTTAGGACCCGATTGTTGAGCGCGCCGCCGTCTTGGCAGATGTGCATTGTGAAGACGTTAGCGGGTGGGTGGGTGACGGAGCGGAGGATGTCTCAGAAGCGCTGCCTGTGTCTTTTCGGATGTTCTGCGGAGGAGGGTGAGGACAGCCAGGCTCATTATATGACCTGCCCGTGGCTCTGGGGCGCGGTTCTCCAAGTCTGGCATCCTGACAAGCCCCTCCCAGTGCATCTCGATTCTCGGCTCGCCCCCGCTCGCTCGCTTACAGATGATGAGCGGGACCTGGCAGCCCAGCGTCTTGTAATTGCGTTCTACCTTTACAATGCTCACCGTCGTTGCTCTTCTCAGGCTCTGGTAACCTCGGCTCGGGCCGCCCGAGCCCAGATGCTTCAGCAGGCTGATGTAGAGTGATGATGACTTGTGGACTTTCCTGGGCTACGTGCGAGGAGGCGGAGGAGGAGGAGGATGCAGTAGTTGACGGGAAGGAAGAAGCGAATGATGAGGAGGAGGCGAACGAGCAGGAGGAGGAGGAGGGGGAGGAGGTGGTGGTGGTGGTGGTGGCGGTGGCTGGCCATGAAGGCGGGTTAGAACATGTCCTCATCGGAGGCCTCCGAGTCATTGTCGGGGGTCCCTCCGCCGCCCGATTGGCCGAGCACCGTCACTCGGTCCAACTCGGCGACGTGTAGCCCACAGGCCGCACGGACTGATGCCTGCGGGGGCAAACCGAAAGACCCTGCCGCGGCGGCCCCGCCCGTGGCGGAGCCCGAGCCCGCGGAAGGCTGAGACTGAAAGTCCTCGAGCTCAGCCTTCTCCCCAGCACGCAACGAAACTGGTTGGCTGAGCACGAGGGCCTTCGATGAGAGACGATCGTGGGGGTGCCTCCCCCTCTTGATGTGACGCAGGAGGGACCTCACCTTCGGGCCCGCTGGCTTCCGCCCAAAGCGAGACAACGACGGCCCGCCAGGCTTCCCCGAGGTGTACCCCCCCGCACCTGACACAGAAAAGGATCTTGCCATGCTCCTCGGACGGCCCCTCTATTCCACATCTGAGCACGCCATGCTCTCCGAAGTAAAAGGCACTCAGGGCATCAACGGCCTACAGCTCATCGTCAACCCCGCCCTCCTCCACGACGACACTCGACGACGGCTTTTCCTCTCCTTCATCACTGTCGGGGGGGGGGCGGCTGCTCCGAGGGTCCGTGCTCCTCGGCGGCGACTCCGACAGTGTCGCACCTACCGCCCTGTTGGGCGAGCCAGACCTCCAGCCTGCCCGCCCACCTTCCCTGCTCTTGGCAAGGGGTCTTGAAGTCTCTGATCAGACTCGCATGCTCCCCGGTGGTTCCATGCAGCAGGGCTCCTGCCTTCGCATGGCGGTCTGCGGCCTGGTTGGCTCTGAGCTCCCACCAGGTCGTCTTACCACTCTCTACGCCACCACTGCCCGCGTGGGCAAGCGTTTCGTAGGCAACAAAATCCTCACTCGAAAACGCAGCCCAGAACGGCGCCCACACGTGCCCTCTTGGAGCCCAAGCTTCGGTCCCCGTGCCTGAGCCCCCGCAAGGGACATTGAGCGTCGACTGGCAGTCTAGATACAATTGGAAAGCCCCCCCCCCCACGTGCGCCAACATGTGGACCGCGAAATCGACCGCGAAATCGTCACCATCTTTGGCCGTACGGCGGGAGCCGAACGACATGGCACTGGGCCGAACGCTGCATGCATTACATTGCCAAGCCTATCCACTTGCACAAGCGCCCAGCCCGCCCGACTGACCCCTTCTAGCGATGGCCACATAGCCGAGCTGTCACTGAACATACATCCCGTGCGGAACCCACAAGCAGGCTTGTTCACCCACCTGACGGCCTCAGCGGCCTCTTCGCGGGGCACAAAAACGAGGGGACTCGGGAACACACATCTAGCAACACGCTCTCCCGCCTCCCCCCCCCCGCTCCAGGGCTCTGGCCGCGCGCTCACCCAGCCGCGGCGAGACTCCGTCCCTCCTGAGATTTTCGTGCGCCACACACTCGTACTGCCTACGCCGCAGCGTACCTACACAGGCCTGACACAACCGACACAACGATGAAGTATGCATCCCATGCCCACGCACCCCAGCTTGCGGCCAATGCACATTGCAAATCAGCGCTCTGAGCGCGCGCTGGCGGTGGCTGGACAAGTCATCTTTCTTGCTGCGGAGGAGCTGGCGCAGCCCCCTCCCCCAAACATAACGCGAGGAACATATCATGGTGACCCCGGGGCCCCTCTCCCCCAAGCCGCCCAGAACTGTCCAGAGCAAGGCGACCCGACGCCCGCATGGCCCCGTCCAGCACCAGCCCTCGAAGCCCAGACGGCGAAAGCTGGCACAGGTTCCACGCGCGCCCAAGATCGTCCCTCAGGCGCGTGCTAGACGACAAACGCCAGCCGATCCTGGACGCAGTCAGGCAAACGACTTCCGCTGGCGACGAGGCGACCCTCCGCGGGTGACAGAACCGCTCCAGTTTGTCAAGGGCCGCGCCCATGGTAGCACCAAACACCGTCGGTGAGGGGAAACTTTCCCACGCAGCCGAGGCCCACTGAAACGCGACATTCCCGTGCAGGCAACCAGCAGGTCTGCCGAGGCCCCTAACCTGTGCGAGTGGAGCCTGGGCCCAAGATTGGATCCTTTATGGGGGCCTTCCCATGCCACGGGGAGCTGAAATACGAAGGCCGTGCATGGCCGACGGGGGGATCCCTGTGGCACTGCTTCTCCAAAGCGGTGCAACAGTGGCCCCGACCTTTTAGATGAGGCCAACATCCGCGCCATCACCGTGCAATATCTGCAAACGCTGGCCCCTTGACTTTGCGGAGACAAACCTGCTCCTGGCGATGCCTACCCTTCTACAGGATCCCGAGGACGCGTCCGTGCGAAGATTCCGAGCCGAGCCCACTCTGGACGAAGGGGGAATCCCCCAGAGACCCCTGAGAAGCCGAGACACGTCCAGGCTACAAATATACTTGGTCTTGCCCACGGCTGCTAGAAGGCTCAGACGATCAAAGTCCGTCAGCAGTGATTCCACCCCCTCGCCGAGAACATGGGCCACCTGCTCCTTTCCCCATACTCCTGCGAGGCAATGTCATCGACCGCGTTCCTAACCATCAACTGCGGTCTCCCCTGCTTTGCCTGCAGCATCGGGCCCAGGAGAAGCAGCTTCGCTAGACATGTTGCTCCACTGCAGCCCGCGATCACGGACCCGTAAGCATGCGCCGCTCGAGGCGCCGCTCCTCTGTGCAATGGCGTGCGGGGGCATGCATATACCGCGCGCAGGCAGCGCAACAACCTAATCGGAACGTTGATTCGCAGCGCCGCCTCGTACAGGTGCTCGTGACCTATGTGTTCGTTAAACTTAAACAGGTCCAACAGGGCGGAGGCCGACTCGAAACCGACCCTTTTCGAGAAACTCCCAAGGACATTATGGACCCACACAGCTCGCTCACACGCGGTAGTTTTGCTGGCCCCTCAAAAGTCGTCCTCCATGTGATCCTGCTTCCAACGCTTGAACATGCGTTGCCCCGCGAATCTGTGTTAAAATGGCCAGCAAGCCGATGGGGCGCGCGCCTCCGTTGGCCTTGTCAATAAACAAACGACATTCGTCATGGAGAGAAACAACTCCTGCAGAAACTCTTCAAACCTGCGGAGAATGTCGGTCAAGCGCATAGCGTGCCCATCGCCGAGCTCAAGCGCCCGCCGAGGATGAGACCCATTCCGCCCCAATCCGCTCATCCTGCTATACCTCCCGCGCCGCGCCCTTGAGGTCCAAGGCTGTCCGCTGGAGCTTCGCCAACGCCTCCATGGCGGCCTTGGCTTCAGCGTTAGTGTGCAAGCTGGGATCCAGCGCGGCAGTCGCGTCCTTGGCCACGTCATTGATGTCGACGGCATGCGCGCGCAAGTACAGGGCCTCTGCAGCTGGGAGGTCCTTCTTGGTGTCCTGGATGGCCGCGAGCATCTCAGCCTCCTCCTTGAGGGGCTGCTCGCGGCGCTCTGTGGTCTTCTGGAGCTGCAGATCCTGCTTCTCAGACTTCTTCCGTAGGTTCTCAACTCTCCATCTTGCAGTGACGACCGAGGGCGGGTGCTCAGCCTGCTCACGCTGCTGGCACTTCGTGATCGGGTGCAAGACCGTTTCATCACACTTCTGGTCTTTGAGGAAGACCATCGCGTCTTTGTACGAGCGTGCTGGGTCCTCCTGCTGACTGCTGTTGCTGCTGCCCCGCTGCGGGCGGCTTGGCGGACTTCTCCTCCTTGTCACGCAGCATGTCCAGTTTCTTCTGCATGGCGACGATGATCTTTCCCTGGTCCTGCGAAGAACCTGGGCGTCCAGACCCTTTGCCGCCGCCAATATTTCCTCCCCCCTTCTGGCGCAACTTGGCGGCCTGCTGGGCTGCCTGCTGCAACTTCTGGGGGGCGCCATTCCCGCAGCCGCGGCATCTGAGGCGACTCGCCCAGTTGTCGGCTGCTCCGCATTTTCCGCACCCCCAGTGGGGGAGGTGCGGACCTGGAAGTACATCGGGCCCCATCCACCGCGCGGGGAGGGGCCAAGCAAAAATGGCTCGCGAACGCGGCGCCTCTCTGAAGTACGCGTCCGCAACTCTCTCAACCTCGCGAGAGCAGAGGGGCTGGGAGGAGGAGGAGGAGGAGGAGGAGGAGGAGGAGGAGGAGGAGGAGGAGGAGGAGGAGGAGGAGGAGGAGGAGGAGGAGGAGGAGGAGCAGGAGGAGGAGGAGGAGGAGGAGGGGGAAGGGGAGGATGAACAGGAGGAGAAGGAGGCGGCAGGCATGGAGCAAAGGACGGAGGGCGGGAGAGGGAGGGGAGTAGAGGAGCGAGCGAGGGAGGAGGGGGGACGAGCGAGGGAGGGACTGGGAGGAGAGCCATGGAACAGCCCTGCAGCCGCCGAGCCTGGCCCGAGCCATGCGGTGGCCGGAGTGCTGCGGCTGCTCCCCACCTGCGCTCGTGGCGGCGGCGGCGGGGCGCCCTGCGCCCCGCAGCGGCTTGCGCCCCGCAAGGGCTGGCGCCCCGCGGCGGCTGACACTGGAGCCGGGCCGCTGCGTGCCGCCGGGGCCCGAGGAGGGCGAGCAGCCGCTGCTGGTGCAGCAGGACCCGCCGACTGCTCCCCATTTGACGCACGGAAAGCTTACGGGCGGGAGCTTTGGCTCAGCGTGTCGCTCCTCAGCGTGTCATTCCGCCGGTTGTGGCCCACCACGCTTCGGTGCGACACGCTATCCACGTCCAGGCCCCCCAGCGTCAACGTCCTGAGCTTTTCCGAGCCTCCCGCCCCACGGAGCGGAGCGATACGCTATCCACTCACAGGGCATAGCGTGTCGCCGGGGCCGCCGTCCCGACACGCGATGTAACATTTCAATTTGGATCGTAGTTTCTGACGTGTAACCCCGAAAGGGGTGATGATAAAGGTGCCCCCCCTTAACCCCCTATATTTTTTTATCCCCGCCCACAGGCGCGGGGGCCGAACTTGATAATCACCTGGAAAGTTGCGGGGGTCGAAGTTGCTATCGTATCGTGTTGACTAGCAACAGCATCAAACATGCTCAACATGGCCACGATGGCCTCGCCACACCAGCCTCCGCAATCACGAGCGTGTGGCAGGGCTGTGGGACTTTCGCCAGTTCAGTTTGCCCACGCTACGACCGTGCGGCAAGGCCATGGGATGCACTAGTTACAAACATGGAGTAAACGTCAGAACGACGTTTGGGTAGGCATCAGCACTCGCCGAGTGCCGATCCTTATGAAAATGGCCAATCCTCCTCATCCTCCTGCTCCTCCTCCTCTTTCTCCTCCTCCTCCTCCTGCTCCTCCTCCTTTTGCTTCTCCTCCTCCTTCTCCTCCTCCTCCTCCTCCTCCTCCTCCTCCTCCTCCTCCTCCTCCTCCCCCTCTGTCCCCGCAGCTGGGACACTCGAGAAGCTGACCCGCGGCTCCTACACCGAGCGCATCAGGTCAGCCCTCCCAAGCATCCCCGCCGAGCTCCTCCACCTCCACGAGCTAGTGCTGCCGATCAACGAGAAGTTCGAGCCCGTCGAGCACTTGCGCGGGATGCCCGCCGAGAGTGCCGAGAGGCTCTTCAACGTGATTCCGCGCAGGGCCCGAGATTGCGCCAAGTGGTGCAACGAGACCTTCATGGCCCCGACGTCGAACGACGGGGTCGCCAAGGCTACGGCCCTAGCCATCATCAAGTGGCGCTGGAACATCTAGAAAACCGCAGGCATGAGCTACGAGCTGCACGAGCACCGCCACCGAGACAAGCGCGCCAAGCTGGACTACTCGAAAACCGTCAAGCAGCAGAAGCAGGATGAGCTACTCGAGAAGTACGCGTCGATCCAGGCCGAGTACGACAAGCTGAACAAGCGCGATGGCGAGCGGAGCCAGACCGACACGCAGGCCGAGTCAGAGCCCGCCTCGTTCATGCTCGCGGGCAACTGGGCGCCCGAGCTCCCTGAGCCAAGCGCCCCACGGTTTTCGATGCGAGGGTGCCGTTTCGCGGCGCGCGCCCGGGCACCATCTGCGTTGCAAGCTCCCAGAGAGCGCTCGAGCACGCGCGAGTGGCGTTCCAAGCTGCGGGGTACTACCCCCCCTCTCTCGCCGAGTGATCCTCGATCAATCATCAGGGAATCCAGCGGGCTCGATCCTGCATCCTCGGTTCGATGATCCGAGATCTTGAGCCCGAGCATCTTCAACAACCTTGTGTCCTAGATCCAGGGGTCGCCAAGCTTGGACACGAATATCTCGGGTTCGACATCCGAGGCTCGAGGACCGAGCTTCGGCGACCCTCGATCGGCGCGTTGCCATCGAGCAGGCTCGATCCTCCACCCTCGGATCGAGGATCCGAGATCTTGAGCCCGAGCATCTTCGAGCACCTTGGGTCCTAGACCCGAGGGTCGCCAAGCTTGCTAGGCCGCAGCGGCAGGGTCCGCACGGCGGCCCCGCGCCCATTTCGGCACACCCCTCGCACGTTTCATGGCCCAAAGGGTGCTCCACCGAAGGCCACAGCGGCAGGGTCCGCATCGCGGCCCCGCACCCGACTAGGCACCCCCCTCCAGGGTTTCTTGCGATTCCTTTCGATCTGATTCGATTTCCGTGGGTCCCGATTCCGACTCGATTCGACCTCGGATTCCGATTTGGGCTCCGATCTCGCAATGGCGGCCCATTCGCCGGCCGATCTTGGCCGATCCGAGATCTCCCGATTTGCTGCCGATTCTCGCCGATCCGATTCATTTCGATCGCCGATCCGATTCATTTCGACTCCGGGCTCGCCTGCCCCTCACGTTTCGCGGCCCGGGGGCCTCTGCCGGAGGCCCTAGTGGCAGGGTCTGCACGGCGACCCCGCATCCGATTCGGCACACCACTGCCATGCTTCGTGGCGCCATGGGGAGCCCCACCCGAGGCCCCAGCGGCAGGGTCCGCATGGCAGCCCCGCACCCATGCCGGCACACGTTTCTCATGCTTCGCTGCCCCATGAGGAGCTCCACCGAAGGGCCCCAGCAGCAGGGTCCGGATCGCGGCCCCGCACCCTTGTCGGCACACCCCTCACACGCTTTTTGGCCCCATAGGGAGCCCTATCGAAGGTCGTTGCGGCAGGGTCCGCACGGCGGCCCCGCTCCATTTCGGCACGCCCCTCACACGTATTCCACAAAAAGCCTCAGCGGCAGCGTCCGCATGGCGGCCCCGCGTCAATTTCGACGCACCCCTCCCTGTCTCGTGGCCCCGTCAGGAGCTCCACCGACGGCCGCAATGGCCTTGCCGCGCCTATTTCGGCACACCCTTCACATGCTTCTGGGCCCCGTAGAGAACTCCACCGAAGTCCCCAGCGGCAGGATCCGCCTGGCGGCCCCGCACCAATTGCGGCACACCCTTTACACGTTTCATTTCCCCATAAAGACTTACCCCTCCTGCGTCCCACCTGCTTTGCAGCACTCGCAGCCGCATATGGTTGGGTCCTTCGCCCGGATAATTTTCGCGTGCGGGTGAGCAGGTTTAATCAGTTGTTTTCTAACCACCGTATGGTGTTGGGTTCTGGTTTTGAAAAAAAACAGCGCGCCGAGTTCCTCCTCCTCCCATCCCCGTGCACCATTTCGGCACACCTATCACAGCCTATCACACGCTTCGTGGCCCCAAGGGACTGCCACCGAAGGCCGCAGCGGCAGAGTCCGCACGGCGACCCCGCATCAGATTCGGCTCGCGCCTCACACGTTTCGCGGCCCCGTAGGGAGCTCCACCGAAGGGCCCAGCGGTCCGCATGGCGGCCCCGCGCCTATTTCGGCACACCCCTCACACGCTTCGTGGCCCCATAAGGAGCTCCACCGAAGTCCCCAGCGGCAGAGTCCGCATGGCGGCCTGCACCGTTTTTGCATACCGGGCCCCACCCCAGCGGCAGGGTCCGCATGCCCGATTCGGCACACCCTTCACGCGTGGCCCCGTAGGGAGCTCCACCGAAGGCCCCAGCGGCAGGGTCCGCATGGCGGCCACCGAATGCCCTACCCTCAGGGTCCGCTGGGGGCCCCGCATCCGATTCGACATACCCCTCACACGCTCCGTGGCCCCATAGGGAGCCCCACCGGAGGCCCCAGCGGCAAGGTCCGCATGACGGCCCCGCCAGGCGAGTCCGATCTCATAGTGCGGTGGGGAAGCTCGGCTCTTGTGTCAGACGAGTTGGTCGCATCTTGCGTCCTTGACTTGCCCTTTCCCTCTCCTATCTCTCTTCTCTTCTTTCCTCTCCCTCCTGCTGCTCCTCCCAGGGCTAATACGCCCAGACGACTGGCCGGCCAGCAGGAGAGCGCCTCCCTGGCCGCCAGCCGTCTGGCTTTGCTGAAGGAGCAGGAGGCCCTGAGCGCCCAGCTGCGCGTGCGCAGGCGCGTCCGGGGCGGCGCCCTCCCAGCAGCACCAAGGCCTGTCCGGTAGGACCCTGGGCCAGTCGGCGGGGAAGGAGGAGGAGGAGGAGGAGGAGGAGGAGGAGGTGCAGCAGCAGCAGCAGCAGAACCTTTGGCAGGAGCAGGCGCAGGAACAAGATTGTAGACAGCCAGGGGCCAATCAGGGGCCTTTTCAGCCCGAAGGCCTCCCCGACGGGCCCAAGCAGTGGAGTGTTCTCTTGCCGGGCTGGCGCGCAGTTGTTGACGCACGTGCTCTTTGCATTGTCAATGGTCGGGGGGCTCCTGCTGGAGCCCAGCGACCTTCGGAGGGCGCGGCGGGTTCAATGGGCCCTGGAAGCCTTGGGTGTGGTGGCGACGGCAGAGAGTCTCTGTCTGCTGAGGCCATGGGGAACGCGCGAAGGTGTTGAACCCTCGTCCTTCTCCCCCTCGTCCTTCTCCCCTCGCTGAGGCAGGGGACCGCTTCTCTCCCCCTCTCCCCGCTTCTGGTGCTGCTGTTGTGGCTTCCGCCCTCTTTCCCGCCTCCCCCGTCGTCGTCGCCGTCGCCGTCGTCTTCGTCGCCGTGGTTGTCGTTGTGGTTGTCGTCGTCGTCGTCGCCGTCGTCGGGGAGCGGTCCCGCGGAACAGCTTGTTGGTATAAGTGCTGCCAGTGGTTGTTCTTTGCTGTTTCCCTCTCTCCTCTTCCTTGTGCCTCCCGCCTTCCGCTGCCCGTATCGGTCACAATGTTGCTTTGCACGTTCTGTATTGTCAATGTATTGTTTGTTGTACTCTGCCCGCGCTGTCCCCCTGATTCGGGGGCGGCGTCCACCGCCCTGCGGGCGTCAGGGACGGTCCGATCTCAGAGCTTTCCGTGCCCTGCACCCCCCTCGTGCGGCTTTCACCTTATTGTTATAGTTCCTGCCGTTCGCTCTCGGCTTCCCTCACCCGAGCGTCGCATCGGCAATCAAGGCGCTAGGTGTTCGCTCATCTGGCGAGGCGCCATCGCCCTTCCACCCAGACTGCTTGGGGGCGTACCTCAGCTTGCGGCCGCAATTCGAATTAGACTCGTGAGGGACATCCGTGCTGGTACCGGCTCCGGCACTGCTCGGGGTGTCTGGTCTTCGCACGCGCGAGTGTTTTTCCTGGCGTTCGATGGCCTGCTGCCCTCCTCTGGCGTCTCTCCCTCCCCCTCTTCGTCCTTCTTCCTCCTCCTCCCCCTTCCGAGTAAACCACCATCGGCGGGCAGTGTTTTTGGTGTGTTGCGAAGTAGGGTGCGTGGTAATTCACGGCTCACGGCTCGCATGTGCTCCTGTGAGCGCGATATATATACGCTAGACGCCTCCGTTCCATCTTCAGCGGGCTTCGGTGGAGCCGGGGATTGCGGCATGCTGACTTCAAGTGGTCGTGTGTTGTTGGAGGTCAAAATGTTTGTGGTCAAATGCTCACCGCGGTATAGCAGGCGTGACACTTGGGCAACCCAAGGCGGAGCCGCCAGGGGTGGAGACATTTCAGGATTCGCGCCCAGATTGTGGGATGTCTCAGGCGGTTTGCCAGTTTCTGCCCTGCAGATATCTTTTTGGATTCGTGTGCTCCTCACTCACTCACTCACTCACTCACCTTCTTCCCCTTTTCCCCCGCTCCGACGCACTTATTCGCACTCCGATTTAATTATCGGCACGTCTCTCTCATTCAGACTCACTCATCACCTTCATACTCACTCGAACTCATATTTAAACATTCTCAGACTCACACATATGTGCTCGCTCATCTTCAGACCCACTCAAACTCAGACTCACTCACACCCATACCATCTCACACTCAGACCCACTCACACTCAGATTTCCCCACCTTCGGATTCACTCATACTCAGACTGCCTCGCACCCAGGCAGATTTAAGTACATCACGCTCAAACTCAGATTTACCCGCACTCAGGCTCACTCACACTCAGACCGTTTCGCACGTAGAAACGCTCGCACTCAGACTCATTCATACTCAGACCCACTCGTACTTGAACTGACTATATCCAGAGTCACTCACATTCAGGCCCGATCATACCCAGATCCACTAACACTTCGACTCGCCCGCACTCAGATCACCCACGTTCATATAGCCATATAGCCAGCGTGGCACTTGGGCACTCCAAGTATCAGCAAGCGCCGCGAATAGTACGCCAGAGAGCGGGCGTAGCAACGCCATGCGCGCTTGCCTGAGCTGCCGTGGAGAACAGCAAGAGGCAATCTCCATCGCTCTTCCACTTGTATTTCCCCCGTCCCTCCTGGAAGGTACAGGAGGACGTCACCGAAGTCGTCGCTGTCGTCGTCGTCGTCGTGGTCGCCGTTGCCGCGCCTGTCGTCTACGCGGACTCGCCCTCACACCCACATGCCCATAGGTAGAGTTCCGCAGCGAGACGTGACAGGAGTATGAGACGCATATATGGGGTGATATGTCGTCTTCGTCCCTCTACCTCCCACCCCCCACTGCGATCGATCTTTCGTTTTCACAGAATCGTTTATCGAGTCGGGCCTTGCCTCTTGAACTGTATGTGCTCCAGTTTGCCCTCCGCCTACAGGGCACAGGACGACGGGGGCCAGACAGGACCAGGACGGGTGCAGCGAGGTCAGGCGACATCTGGGTGGAGAGGCCGCGCGCACGATCGGTTTGTGCCAAGCGCGAAGCAGGCAAAGCGATGCCGAGGCCTCGACGTTCCCTCGACGCACGACAGGAAAGGAACTGCAGGGAGGGGATGGGTTGAATGTGGGGCGGAGTGAACGAGCTGGGAACGGCAGGGGTGTGCAGATGATTGGAGGAGGAGGAGGAGGAGGAGGAGGAGGAGGAGGAGGAGGAGGAGGAGGGGGAGGAGGAGGAGGAGCCCAAACGCGGTTGGGGTGCATGCACGACCCAACCGCGATCGGGGGAGATGGGAGAGCAGCATTCAGAGTGAGTAGCTGCAGAATGGGAAGGAGGGGGCGGGCCGGCGAGGGTCCCCAGAGGCAGACAGTGGCGCACGCAAAGCAAGCTGTCAGAGACGGAGGTCACTGCAAGCGTGGGTCAGCCAGAACGCCAGATCTTCCAGGATCCTGCAGAGCCAGGGTTGCATTGACCTGGGCTAGCGCGCAGGATCCTGCAGACTCTTGCAGGATACTGCACATCCCGACCGACCCGGGTTTCCATGGACCC
Source organism: Prorocentrum cordatum (assembly GCA_963575745.1). NCBI lineage: Eukaryota > Dinophyceae > Prorocentrales > Prorocentraceae > Prorocentrum > Prorocentrum cordatum. The sequence continues at coordinate 411,346 of CAUYUJ010017227.1, forward strand.
GGGTCAGTAGATTCTCGAGAAGACCTCCACCTCTTTTTTAACACGCTGGAGGTTTCTGGGTTTCTGGCCATCACTCCAGTCTCCGGCGGCCGATCGGCACGATTCTGGAACCCCTGGGAACGCCCTCGGCGAGCGCGCGAGAACCCCCCGGAGCCAGCGGAGATGTCGGACCAAATTTCGGTGTTTTTCTTCATCGAGATGTGCGGCCCGCCAGCAGGCACCCCAGCCTGCTCCGCGGCGGAGTGCAGGCCAGGCGCCTCGACGCGGGTTCCCCGCTGCTGGGGCTGAACAGCCCCACGCACAGCGAGAGCTGGGGCAGCCGCGCGGGCTCCGACGTCAACTCCGCCAGGAGCTCGAGAAGGAGTGGCAGGAGGAACGGTAGCAGAGGGGGGAGGGGGCTGAAAGACCAGATGAGAAGGACGAGGAAGGGGAGGACGAGCAAGGGGACGGGGAAGTTCATCCGGATCAACTCTCAACTCTGGAAGGGGATCCTCGCCCTTCTTCTCGCCGACATCCAGCCCATCCGCATCAACAGTTCCCCGCGAAAGCTGGGGCAGCCGCGCGGGCTGGAGAAGGAGGAGCAGGAGGAACCGCAGCAGAAGGAGAGGAGAGGGACGGGCGAGCAGAAGGGTGAGTGGTGAGGTGGATGATGCTGATGATGGTGGTGGCAGTGGCTATGGTGACGATGGTGATGATGATGATGCTGATGGTAGTCATGAGAATGAGGACAATGACCATGATCGAATACATTTCAGGAGGCGGAGGAGGAGGAGGGGGAGGAGGAGGAGGAGGATTCGTCCCATCTACCCGCCTGCAACACATGAGGATGACCAGCACGTGAAGGAGCAAGGAGGAGGGAGGAGAAAAGGAGCAGTACGTGACGTCGTCGTCGTCGTCTGTCGTCTGTCGTCTGTCGCTCGTCGTCTGTCGTCGCCGTCGTCGTCGTCGTCGCCTGTCGTCGTCGTCTGTCGTCTGTCGTTCGGCGTCGTCGTCGTCTGCCGTCTGTCGTTCGTCGTCGTCGTCTGTCGTCGTCTGTCGTTCGTCGGCGTCGTCAGTCGTCCGTCGTCTGTCGCTCGTCGTCGTCGTCGTTGTCGTCGCTCGTCGTCTGTGGCTCGTCGTCGTCGTCGTTGCTCGTCGTCAGTCGTCTGTCGTCGTCGCTCATCGTCGTCTTCGTCGTTGTCGTCGTCAGTCGTCTGTCGTCGCCGTCGTGGTCGGCGTCGTCGTTCGTTCCTCGTCTGTCGCTCGTCGTCGTGGTTGTCGTCTGTCGTCTGCCGTCGTCGTCGTCGCTCGTCGTCGTCGCTCGTCGTCGTCGTCTGTCGCTTGTTGTCGTCGTTGTCGTCGTCGTTGTTGTCGTCGTCGTCTGTCAGTGTCGTCGTCGCTCGCCGTCCTCGTCGTCGTCGTCGCTCGTCGTCGTCGTCTTTCGTCTGTCGTCGTCGTCGCTCGTTTTCGTCAATGTCGTCGCTTGTCTCTCGTCGTCGTCGTCGTCGCTCGTCGTCGTCGTCGTCTGTCGTCTGTCGTCGTCGTCGCTAGTTCTCGTCGTCGTCGCTCGTGGTCGTCATCGTCTGTCGCTCGTCGTCGTATGTCGTCTGTCGTCTGTCGTCGTCGTCGCTCGTCGTCGTCGTCGTCGTTGTCGCTCGTTGTCGTCGTCGTCGTCGTCGTTGCTCGTCGTCGTTGTCTGCCGTCTGTCGCTCGTCGTCGTCGTCGTCGCTCGTCGTCGTCGTCGTCAGTCGTCTGTCGTCGTCTTCGTCGTCGTCGTCGTCGCTTGTCGTCGTCGTCGTCTGTTGCGTGTCGTCGTCGTTGTCGTCGTCGTCGTCGTCACTCGTCGTCGTTGTCGTTATCGTCGTCGCTCGTCGTCCTCGTGGTCGTCGTCGTCGTCTGTCGTTCGTCGTCGTAGTCGTCGTCTGTCGTCCGGTGTCGTCGTAGTCGTCGCTCGTTTTCGTCGTCGTCTGTCGTTTGTCGTCGTCGTCGTCGTCGTCGCTCGTCGTCTTCGTCGTCGCTCGTCGTCGTCGTGGTCGCTCGTCGTCGTCGCTCGTCTGTCGTCGTCGGTCGTCGTTGTCGTCGTCTGTCTCTCGTCGTCGTCGTCGTCGTCGCTCGTCGTCTTCTGCCGTCTGTCGTCGTCGTCGTCGCCTGTCGTCGTCGTCGTCGTCGCTCGTTGTCGTCGTCGTCGTCGTTTATCGTCGTCGTCGCTTGATGTCGTCGTCGTCGCCGTCTTCTGTAATCTGTCGTCTTCATCGCTCGTCGCTGTCGTCCTCGTCGTCGTCGCTCGTCGTCGCCGTCGTCTGTCGTCGTCGTCGCTCGTCGTCGTCGTGGTCGCTCGTCGTCGTCGTCGTCAGTCGTCTGTCGTCTTCGTCGTCGTCGTCGCTCGTCGTCGTGGTCGCTCGTCGTCGTCGTCGCTCGTCGTCGTCAGTCGTCTGTCGTCGTCTTCGTCGTCGTCGTTGTCGCTCGTCGTCGTGGTCGCTCGTCGTCGTCGTCGCTCGTCGTCGTCGTCGCTTGAGGTCGTCGTCGTCGTCGTCGTCGTCGTCTTATGTCGTCGGTCGTCTTCGTCGCTCGTCGCTGTCGTCGTCGTCTTCGTCGTCGTCGCTCGTCGTCGTCGTCTGTCGTCGTCGCTCGTCGTCGTCGTGGTCGCTCGTCGTCGTCGTCGTCGTCGTTGTCGTCGTCGTCTTGGTCGTCGTCGTCGTCTGTCGCGCGTCGTCGTCGTCGTCGTCATCGTTGTCCTCCCTTTCCTCCTCCCCCTGCTCCTCCTCGCATTTCTCCTTCTACTCTTGCTGATGCTGCTCCTCCTCATCCTCCTCCTCACCTGCCAGGAGCTTCGGAAGCCGCGCGGGCTCCAAGGCCGCCCGCGCCCTCAAGCTGATCGCGCGGGCGCCCTCCAGCGGCAGACCGCCATCGGCAGGGAGCCCCCCCACGGCGGCGGCCGCGAGGTCGCCAGCGATGCGCTTGCCATGCCCCCGGCAGCGTGGCTGAAAACTTGGCCGCCTCGCTATGCAGATTCTCGACGCCTCGCTTATGGTCAGAAACGTTGGCTCTTAGCGTGGCGCGCCACATCGCTTCGGAGCGACACGCTACCCTCGTACCCGTTCCCAAGCGTCAACATCCCGAGCCTTTCCCAGCCCCCCGCCTCGCAGAGCGGAGCGACACGCTATCCGCTCGCAGGGCAGAGCGTGTCGCCAGGGCCGCCGCCGCGACACGCTAAACAAAAGTTCCCGACCTTAACCCCAGCAGCTCGTCCACACGCGCTTCCTAGGCGCGTTGTCGTGAAACAAGGAGGGTGGCGCCAGTTCAACCGAGGCTGGGATCAGCCCGAGTGTCCCCCTTCCAGAGTGGCTAACATGGGAGCCTCTGGGAGCCTCTTGGATGCCTCTTAGAGCAATAGTGGAGCTCTGTCAGCTTCTCTTGCAACTTTTGAAGCTCTTTTGGAGCTCTCTTGGTGCCCTGTTTGATGCCTCCCTGGCCTCTTCGGAGCTATTCCTGAGGCCATCGTTGGAAAAAGGGGGTGTCGTTTTCTAGAGCCGCCCCGTTGGAGCGGCCCTCTGGGGACACTACTGGGGTGCTCTTGGCGGCCAATCGGGCTCCCTGGGAGCTGTTCTGGGCCTCTCGTGACTCGTGAGGGTCCATTGGGCCATCTTGGGCTTGACCCGAGGCCTCAGAAGACCATCAGAAGCGGAAATGCGAGAAGGCCAACGGGATGGGAAACTTGATGTTTTGAAGGGGACCTTCTTGGGAGGTTCCATAACACCTCGAGCAGTATTGAGGCTGTCGTGAGGCCATGCTGGAGGTGCAGCGGGAGATTTGGGGCCATCATGCGCGACCTGGGAGGCCGTCTTGGGCTATCTAGAACTATCGTGGAGCCATCTCGGGCGAAACTGCGGTCCAGGCCCCTTCGGAGGGACTTCCCCGATAGTAGCAGGTTAAACCCTCCATTCGACACCAGCCAGGGGACCAGCGTGGGATGGTCGCGCTTTGCCTCGGCAAATCTCCGAGACGGTCCACGATTGTTTCCACGACGGCCAGTCCTAGGTGATCTCCTATACAACGACGTTGCCTTCAAAACGGCCAAGATGGTCCAAGAGAGCCTCCAAGTCGGCCCACGATGGTCCCAATACGGCCTACGAGGGCCCCAAGACGGCCCCAGAGGCCCCAACTGTTCCCCAAGACGTCACCAACTGAACCTCCAAGAGGCCCCCACGAAGTTCTTAAGAGACGAGTATCATTAGGTTCCTAAGGTTTTATGTGGTTTTGTCATACTAGCCTTTTCGGCCATCATGGCTTCTAAGATGGCCCAAGATGCCCCAATGTCGCCCCAAGACGGGACTCAATGGCCCTACGAGGGTTTCAAGACGGCCCAAGAGGGCACCACGACAGGCTACGGGGCCAATATCGCCCAACAGCACCAAATGGGCTCCCCCGATTCCACGAGGTTCGTCGGCTCTGGAGGCAATGTGAAGGCTACATCGGGCTACGGAACCACATCGTGCCCAGAAATCCACAGCACATCCAGTCGGCAACCGCATAGACCCACGTCCCTGCGTACGCGGGACGCTGCGTCTACACGCGCGCTTGAGCGCGAACTATTCGTGTGGCTAGGCGAGGGGGACGTCTTACGACGTGGTCTTCCCCTACGAGGCGGGTGGACCCCTCCAGTCGGTGCGCGGCGACGAGACCAGCGTGGGACGATTCCTGTTTTGGCTTGGCAGGTAGTCAGTACTGCCCAGCACAGCAAGACAAGGCAGGAACAGCCAGACGAGACGAGGCGAGACTGGACGAGACAATACCTGACAAGACAGAACTCAAGCAGTGGCGAAGCGTCCTGGCTCGCCTATAGTCCTACCACACATTGTTCTAAGAACCTTTTGTGGTTACCACGGAATGTTCTTAGAACATTTCTGGCTGGGACTGTTTTGTTTTAACACGTCGGGCTTCTGTTCTAAGAACACTGTTTCTGTTCTTAGAACATGTTCGGGTTCTAAGCAGATTTCGTGGTAGGACTATAGGAATGCCGGGACGGTCGGTCCCTGCTCAAAGAACAAGGCAGGCTCCAGGTCGGCCCAAGATGGACCCAAGACGCCACCGCAATGGCGTGAGACCCCACGAAGGACCCCAAGAAGCTCATATCGTTGTCTCCTTTGGACTGTTGTATGACTGTGTCGCACTCGCATGTTCTGTTTTTCAGAGCGTCCAAAACGGCCCAAGAGTTCCCCGACACTGTCCCAATACATCCCAAACAAATCCCAAAAGGGCCTCAAGAAGGCCCTGAGATGCCCAAGAGTGCCCCGACAGATCCCAACACGGGTCAAGAGGTCCCCAAGGGAGGCCCGAGAGGGCCCCAAGAGGCCTCCAAACACGTCCACTTTTCAACAAAAACCAATGCTGGCAAGTGTCCTTGGCGCCGAGACGGCCCTAAGGCTGCCCCCAGAGATCCCCACCCAAGGGCCCCAAACTGCCAAGAGGCGTTGCAAAGGCTCCTAGAGGCATCCAAGAGGCCCTCTGGCGACCCCTTATGAGCCCCCAAGGAGTCTTCGCTAGGCGAGTGGGGCAGTATTCGGCTACGGGGTATGGGTAACCCCCTCCGCGAATTTGAAGAAGGGTTGATGCAAGTGGGGCTGGGGAAAGTAGGATTGAGGAGAGTTTGGAAGGGCTGGCGTCGGAGGGCTCGCGGGACTTCAGGCAAGTGGGACTCGAGGCCCCTCGGGGTTGGAAGTTTGCGGCGGCCCGGGGCTCGATACGAGCTTTGCTCGGAAGAGTGGGCGTCGAGAACGTCGAGCTCGTTTCCATTGAGTTCCCAGCTGATTTTCAGCCTGTGGCATTTCATGTCTTAAGCAAAAACAGACGGCGGATCTGGGAGGAGGAGGAGGAGGAGGAGGAGGAGGAGGAGGAGAAAGAGGGGGAGGAGGAGGAGGAGGAGGCGGAGGAGGAGGCGGAGGAGGAGGCGGAGGCGGAGGCGGATGTGGCGGAGGAGGAGGGTTTGGTCTTGAACTCTCGCAAAGGGCACACGAGCTATCGACCAGGGGCACCAGATACCTGCGTCCAGACGGGCATTCTGCAGGGTCGGGGGCCGCACTGGCTGCTCCCCGAGGGTGTCCCAGGGCTGTGCCGCCCCCCTCTCTCATCCAGCCTTGCTGCAGCAGACCCTGGCAGCATCCCGAGTCTAAAGCTGCAGCATACCTTTCGGCGGCAACTCAAACCTCCCTTGGGCGTGCGGGCCGAAGGCCCTTTCCCAGACGGGGGGGGGGGCACCAAACCTCTGCCGGCCGCACCCAGCCGCCCTCGCGCAGCCAAGCCACAGCGCAGTGCAGAGAGGAAGAGGCGGAGGAGGAGGAGGAGGATAACCTGAGAGGTTGCCAGGAGGTCCCCAGGCCCCCTTGCTTCTTGGCTTGGCTTCTGGCGCTCAAAGATGGGCGCCGTGCCCTGTGGAGGTCGCCGTGCGTGTCCGCCACGGGCTCCGAGCCCAGGCTGCTGTCGGAGAGCCCCGAGAGGTGCAGCGCACGGGGCAGGCGCACGGGATGACACCCACCAGATTCGATCCTTCTCTTCTTCCTCCTTTTTCTCCTCCTCCTTCTCCTCCTCCTCCTCCTCCTCCTCCCTCCTCCTCCTTCTCCTCCTCCTCCCTCCTCCCTCCTCCTCCTGCTCCTCCTCCTCCCTCCTCCTCCTCCTCCTCCTCCTCCTCCTCCTCCTCCTCCTCCTCCTCCTCCTCCTCCTCCCCCTCCTTCTCCCCCTCTCATCAGGCCCCGCCCACCAAGGCCGAGAGGTTCGGGATGGGAGGTAGGGCTGATCTTGCAGTCAGACATTCAGACACACTAAACGTGCGACGGTCCTACTGCCCCTCCGTCTCCCCCCTCCTGCTCCTCTCCTCTAGGTTGGTCCGTAGGCATGCTCGTTAGTGGCAGGCTCTTGCATTTCGCCTGGGCATGGCTTTGAAGTTGGTGAGATCGAACCCGATTGGGTGGGATGCAGCTGAGCCGCAGCCGCTTCAGCGTTCGGCCGTACACAACGCTCTGATCCGCATACTCTCTCGTTTCGAGCTTCTTTCTTCCCAATGGCAAGAACAACCAGGCCAAGCTCGGCGTCTCATTCCTTCGGCAAGGAGGATTTCCTAGGCTTCCTGAGTTCTGCTGGCGGGAATGGCTGCTTTTGCTCACGGTGCTCTGGGGGACGGCTCATTCCCAATCCTGGTCGAAATCTTGGGAATGGATCTTTCCCAAGGACTGGCTTGGAGCTCCTGAGTTTCCATGGATAGAAGCCCCTTCCCCGCTTCCCCATGACTTTGGGCTGGCAAACAGTGGTCGGCCCATCCCCTGCCGACGAGGTCTGCTTTCGGTTTTGCCCGTCTGGAAGCTCGTTCTGTAGGAGGCCCTGCAAAGTCCTTTGGAATTTGCGACAGCGTGCGACAGACTGTTCTCCTGAGCGGAGCTTGCAGAACATTCGGAGGTTGTCAGGCACGCCAATTGGCATCATGAGTTTGGTTGTGAGATGCGATCCTGTGAATCCTGCCGTGGCTTTCGAAGCAGGTAGGAACCATTGCCGTCAGCTTGACACTCCGGACTGGTTGCTTCTCAGAATTGCATAGCGCAGAGTCGTCCATGTCGCCGTGAACGCTGATAACGTCGGGCATTCTGGAGAACCATGAGCCAGCCGCCAGAGAAACGTATGATGATCATTTTCTGATTCACCCTTGACCAGCCCTGCCGTCCCCAGAGCTCAAAGCCAAGCGTGGTCTCGTCAGTATTTTTTGTTCAGACAAGTGAAGATGTCAGCTTGCTGCGTAGCCGCGAGGAATAGTGTTCCGTCGAAGTTGGCGCTCAGGAGTACATATCAGCCTCGCATGTGCTCTGGCATACGGAACGTTGGCCCCATGTTGTGGACTCTGCGGCGCTTGGGCAGCGACTTGAAGCAGTTTCAAACTCAGCAGAGAGTCCACAACTGTTTACCGCTGCAGCTGAAGTCTTGTGACTGGGGTTCGGGGCCTGTGCCCCTGGTCAAGAGATAGCGGCTTGCGGACGTTGGACAACTAGTCTTCAGCTTTCTGTCCCTCCTTCTCTCTCTCTCTCTCTCTCTCCCAGGGACCTGGGATGCTTGTTGCTGCGCACTTGCCCGCCGATCTCTGCGCAGACTGGCGCATCTTCAGGCGCTCCTGCGACCCTTGGCCACTTGTTATCGTATGTTCTTTGCGGGAGCAGCTGCACGCTTCTAGCTAATAAGTTTCAACATGTTTTCAGAGCTGGGATGCATGATGCATATAGTGAGCATCCCCCTTCCTGTTCCTCCCCTTCCCCTCCTTCCCCATCCTCCCCATCCCCCCTCTTTCTCACTCCCCATCTTTCGTCCCCCCCTTCCCCTCCTGCTGCCTTGGCTCCTTACAGGGGGATGAGGGGGAATGGAGAGTGGGAATGGGCTGGTGGATACAACAGTCCCCAGAGGTTGTCGACCGTCGGCTCGGTCAGCGGCGAGGAGAGCTCCTCTGACAGGCTGTCCGACATGCGCTTTCGCTGTGCAGAGTGATGCCAGTGTTTTGTCGTGTTTTGCCTCTGTACAGACGGTCCCTGCATTTCACCTCGTCGTCTCCCGCAGGTGGTTGTCCCCACATCCCCGTTCTAATGGACCCACTGCGAATCTGATGTGGATGAGGAGCAGCAGCAGGAGCGTGTAAGTGACAGAGGCATGAGCAGGATCATAATCAGGCGCACTAGGGCAAGACAAGACAATCACCATTATCTCCTTCCGATGTCCCGGGGGGGATAGCTCAAATGCACTGTGCATTCTTGGAAAGTCAAAATTGTCACTGGGTTGGGCAAAGAGTTGAATGCCAAATGGATCTGGAGCAGGGAGCCTGATCAAGCCATGCCACTGCCTAGGGCCTCGAGGTGACAGGACTGTACCCTACGGGGTCATGCTGACTCCAGGGCAAGTTCCCGAGGAGGAGGAGGAGGAGAAGGCGGAGGAGGAGGAGGAGGAGGAGGAGACGAAAGTGGTGGGAGCTCCCGCTTGGGCTGGTGAATTGGTGGGGAGGAGGAGAGAGTAGCGGGAGCTCTCGCTTGGGCGGGTGAATAGGAGGGGGAGGGGGGGGCGATGCCAGAAGCAGCTGAGCAGCCCCCCCACCAGCAGGGGCTCGTACATGTCGTCGTCCGTGGAGGGCGTGGCGATGCTGCCCTTGGCCGCGTGGGCGCCGCCCAGCCGCTCGCTGCGCAGGGGCGTGAGGAGGGTGCGGACGGTTGCGACAGGCACCTCGTCCGTCTCGTCCGTCGTCGTCGTCGTCGTCGGCCTATTTCTCCTCATCTTCCTTCTAGCTTCGAGCTGCGGCCCCTCAATCCTCCGAAGAGCTGTGGCTCTTGCCCCCACCCGTGTTCCCCTTCCCCAGCAGCTGAGCATCGCTGGGGGACGGGGGCGTAGCTGTAAACGTGGGCCTCCTCCTCCTCCTCTTCCTCCTCCTCCTCCTCATCATCATCATCGTCATCATCATCATCATCATCATCATCATCATCATCATCATCATCAGCATCATCATCATCATCCCGCCCCTGATCCTCTCTTTCCTCCCTCTTCCCTCCACATCCTTTGTCAGGCCCCCCTCGCTCAGGATCAACCCTCCGCTCAGCCGACGGCACTCTCAGAGACTACCAAATCATTGAAGGAGCTCCTCCGCCTCACATTTCGTCCGCACTGGGGGGCGGCACGATGAAGCTGGCGCCGCAGGTGCGATCTCATGCCCCGACAGCCGCAAATCTAAGTTGACCATCCACCGCCTGAGCTGACGATTGAAAGGGTACAGCACCCACGCACCCACATTCTGACCCCAACCACGCCCACGAGGATACCGCTCCCTTCGCAGCCCTGACTGCGCGGGCACGTCGTCAGGTGAAGTGGGCTAGCCGGCGAGTTTTGTGTGAGGCAGAGGCGTGTGCTGACCCCCCTTGCCGGCTGCTCCAGCCTCTGCCGAATAGTTGAATCCGCCAGCTGCCAGTGCTCCCACAATGGTGGGATCAATCTTTTCTGCCGACGTTCCCACACAGGCCGGGCCTCCCACACCTGCAGGATCTGCTGGCCGGCGACCAGCACTGCACGCACAACACCACCACCCTCCTCCTGTCGCGAGGACCTGGGCTGACACGCATGCCTCGGCGCTCCTCTACGCCGGGCGTTGCATCACGGTCCTCAGCTGCAAGGCGCAGCTAGTGGAGCCGCCGCAGGCCCTGCTCAGGCTGGAGCACGCCCTCCTCCCGCGCCTCCTCAGCCTGCCTGGGTCTTTCCTCGGCGACGGCGAGTGGCAGGAACTTCAGTCCGTCGGTGGCCCGCCAATCCGCTCCGCCATGCTGTGGTGCCAGGCCTGCCTCCTCCGATCGGATACGACAACGCTCACGAGCTGGAGGCAGGAGGCGTCGGCGCCGAGGACGGCCGTCCGCCGCTACCTGCCGATGGTACACTGGCTTTGCGGCTCCCCCTGGCCGACCTGGTGGCGCTCGGAGGCGATGGCCATCACCCTCGGGCGGGCTGCCCAGGGCGCTGGCTCTTCAGCACGGGCGCTGGCTCGTCAGCGCCGAGAGACACTGAGGAGCACGACTGGCGGCGGGCCTCCGCATGTTCGTGGAGCTGATGGCGGCGGGGGCGTGAACCGTGAGCCGCGCCCGTCAGCGGCTCCTGAGGAGCGCGCGAGCGGCCCCCGCCTGCGTCCACAACCGATCCTCTACTCGTCCCTCCTTCGATCTTCGCTCCCTCGTCCTCCTGCTCCTCCCCGTCTGCACTGTCGACTGGCCTCTCGTCTGCAGCGTCGGTTTGGGGTCCACGCTGCCGATGCGGCGGCGATTGACTGGGCGGCCGTCGCGGCGGTGATGCATCGCGTCCCTGGTGGGGGCTGGATCACTGAGTCAAGGATGCGTAACCCGTACAGGAGCTGCGTCTGGGGATGTCTTTGGGAGCGCGAGTCGCTGAACCATTATTTTTGCGGGTGTTCGCCGATGTATATGCTCGCCCGTCGCCAACTAGGAGATTATCGTCCCGCGCCCACGTTTTTGGACCTGCTCCTGGCTCTGGGCCTAATCCACCCCCATCCCGAGGCCTTTAAACATACGACGTTATACTTCCATGTTTACAGGCTGGCCCATCATGAGAGTAGGTCTCGAGCTGTACCATACGATGACGATGGTGCTTCTTCTCCCGCCCGTGCGGCCTTACAGGTGGTCGAGCTGCCCCTCGGCGGTCCTCGTCGCAGGAGGCCTCGTCCTCGTCGTCGGGCTTAGTCATGTCGGAGACACGCGGTCCCCGAGACGCTCCAACCTCATGTGCCCTTCTTCCTCTGTGACACCACGCCAATGTGGAGCTCTGCGCACAAGAGGCGATTGTATTTTTCTTCGCCCCGAGGGTTGGGCGCCGCTTGGGGGGAGAAGTGCGCCGAGCCTACGACGATTCATTGAATACTCCAGATTCGGGAATGTCGCTGCCGAGACTGAGGTTCTCGAATATTCTAAATATTAGACTCGGTGGTTCACGGGCTCCCATCTGAGCCTGACATTGCTTAAGCGTTGTGTCGGCCTGTTCTGATGCATTTTCTATTGGTCGTGTACGCGTGGCGTGATTGTAGTATTCTCTTGTTTCCCTGTTCTACGATTGTGTCGACACCACAGAGCCGGCTGCCGCGGTCCTCCTCTTCGTTGTTTTCCTCGCCTTCTGCTCCTGCGTCTCCAATGTTCTGCCTGCTCTCATTGGCCGCCTGCGGGGTGCGGAGTCTCCGAGGTCGAACAGACGTCATGCGCAACGTTGTGACTCCTATGCCTCTCTTTCCTTGGGAAGCCCCGTAGTCCCAGAAGGGCTGCCATCTGCCTCGGAACGTTTGGCAGGGTCCATGAAGGCCCAGGGCCCCAGAATACCGCCCCCTAGTGATGGCCCCGAGAGGCCCCGGAGGGCCCTGGGGAGCACATGCCCATCTGAAAGATTGTCGCCCCGCCCTGCCTCGCGCTCCAGCTGTCAACCGGATCGCCTCGCGCAGATCGCCTATTCAAGAAGGTCGCCCGAAAGAGTTGCGCGCCGAGCCCGACAGATTAGGAGACGACCTCCACGTTACTGTCCATCTTCGGGTGACCTTTCTTGTCCTGCAATTGACAGTCCGTGTTTGTACTCCGACGTGGGTTCGACGTGGATCCGACGTGGATCCCATGCGGATCCGACGCGCTCGATGCTGAGTCGGCATGGCTGCGACACGGATGGTTTGCGCAATGGGACAGACGAGGTCCCCAAAATATGCAACGTAACCCATGTCCTGTTTGAGGCCTCCCCGGGCTGGCACGATGATAGTCTGCCTCGGGGATTCGTGGGTGCCGCCCCATCCCGACGATTACTGTGTCTTGCCGTCCTTCTTCCAAACGGTCACCCTGTTCTGCCGAATCCAAATGCGTTCTAGTCCCCGACTCTGCCAGCCCGTAGCCTCCCCTTCCTCGCCAAAGTGGGCATCCCACCCATTTCAAGCTGGCACCTGGTGCGAGGTAGACCCGAGGGGGCACTTGACAGCCTTCCCCACCCCATGCCCGCCATCAGGCAGGGCAGAACTCGCCCCCCCCCCCCCCCCCCCAGTCCGCCATTGCCAATCCTGAAGGCAGGAGCCACCCCCTGTGGTCGCATCATTGCGCCCACTGGTCGAACCTTGACTTCGGTGCGTCCACCAATGGTGGGGGCCGTTTCCTCGCAGTCGCGGTTCTGACCAGCGGGCGACGTTGTGGCCCGGCATCGCCTCGCGCCCGCGATCGGGCTGCGTGGAGGCCGGAAAAGGCGCGTCAGGGCTGGACACATAACGCGCCTAGATGATCGTCGATAGTTTTTTTTTCTTAGCCCCTGCTCCCTCTCCCCGTCTGTTGCTATATCTTTGCTCAAGTTTTTTCAAGGGATAGATCGAGCAGTTGTGACCATCCCTTTCAGATCACAGGGGGCCACGGCATTCCCGCGGTGGGCCGCGGTCCTGCTGGGCAGCCTCGTGTTGGTGAAGGAGCTCGCGGCGCTGGACGAGAACGGCACTGCGGATGCCAACGCGTCTGAGGAGGAAGCTACTTTGTACGATTCGGACTTCGAGGTCAATTTTGCGCCCGAACATCCACAGCTCAGCGAAGACCCGACTGACCAGCACGACGGGCACCATTGTTCGGAGCCGGACATTGAGAGTGCGCAGCTGGACGAGTCTGATATGCTTACAAAAATCGTGCAGGATCTACTACACAAGCGAGCCTGCTCCCGTTGGTGGCCGTGGGCATGAAGTGGTCATGCTATTGGTGGAGCGGGTGTTCCTTCAAAAAGTGAACGACCCACAGTGGGCGGCGACCGACCTTCGGAAGCAAGTACAAGTTGCGAGGGTTCGAGATCGTACCAAGATCAACCCGAACCCCAAGAACGATATCGACTATTCGGACGTGCCAGGCTTCTCGACTGCAGGCTTGATATAGATTGAGAAGCAGTCCAGCTCGGTGGCGCGGAAGAGAAACAATAAGGCCACAATGACGACGGCGACCACCATCACCAAAGGGAAGAAGCGAAAGGAGAGGATCCCTACCTGTCGACGGCGATCAACTTGGCGGGCTCGTTCGTATCGTGGGGCACCTTGGGGCATTGGGGCGGCGTTTCGTGGGCTATCTATGTCGTTGGGAAGCGTCTGAAGATTTGGGCGGCGCTGCGGGCAGTCTACTCCACGGCGCAGGAGGTTGTCAAGGTCACCGAGTGCGCGAACGAGCGCTGGGACGAGTTGGCCGAGTACTTCGCGGAGCTCGACCTGGAGCTTACGCTCCTGATTGCTTGCGGCCTCTTCGTGATTAGGGGCGTCGGCCGCAGCTGGAGGTCGCACGGGAAAGCTTTACGGTCGGTCGTCGGGGGAGACTCGGTCTCGGACTCGGATCAGTCGGAGAAAGAGTTCGCGCCGTCTCGGAGGTCGGGGAGGACGTCCAGATGCAGGATGTGTTGGGCTCAGCGGGGAGCAGCGAGCTCAGCTGCGGGATCTCCTTGCTGCTGGGCCGTCTTAAGGAGCGCGAGGAGGTCGCGAGGACCGACGTCGCCGCCAAGGGGGGGAGGGGGACCAACTTGCCGGGGCTGCCGCGGCACGCGGGGCCCGCGGGGCCTTCGAGCGCGGCGAGCTCGGGGGGGGGGGGGGGGGGGGGGGGCGAAAGTTCCGGAGCTCATCCAGGTCACCGAGAAGGAGACGAGGGACCCCCGGAGCGCGCTGCTGGACCACCCGCACAAGCATCGGGACATCGACGGGTGGAGCCTCGGCCCATTGGTCCTAAGCATACCGTTACCCGGGGTCGGCCTGGGTGAAAAGGGCCGTCCGCTGGATTGGGCGCTTGCCATTGGTCCCGATCAGTCTGCCGCGTGCGCGCTGTTTCAGCATCCGCGCGTCAGGGCGCAACGACGCGCTGAACGGCTGGTTGTTTGATTGCAGCGACATTGCATGGTTTGCGTCAGGAAGGTCTGGGGGCATCGGGGGTGTCCGCGGGGTTTAGAACAGCATTGGAGTGGTGGTGCCTGTCCCATTTTGGGAGAGGCGCCACAGCTCCGTTGCGCTTGGGCCTGCCCGCAGGAGCGGCATTGCAATCTCGCGCACCCCTCGGGGGCCGCTGCGGCCGCGCTCCGCGCGAGACGCCGACGCCAACTTGACGGGCTTCGCCCCTCGCGGCGGTGGGCTGACCTCCGACGGGCGGCGCGGGCGCACGCCCCCCCGCTGGGAGCTCCCCCTCGTCGACCTCCTTGTCGTTGCCACCCGCCTTCCAGCGGGCTTAGCGGGCCAGCTGCAGAAAAGCAACTTCCTCTGACTGATCCTCCTCGACGGCGCTCCAACGACAGGTTGTCGCCCAGACATGCCTCGCGAGGTCTCGCGACGTCGAGGGGGCCGTCGCCCACGAGGCCTGCGCCCGCGCGCGACAAGGCACAGGCGTCAACGCGAACTCAAACTTACCCTGGCATAGCCCGCAGAGCGAGAGGGCGGCCCGATTCGGCCACTCCAAGGGCGACGCGAGGAACGGCAGGTTCACCACTGGGCCCCGAGCATTGCCGTCGGGCAAGCGCCCGGCCGGGGAGGAAGCGGAACTCGATGTCACGAAGTAGATGGCGCAGATAATCAAACAAATCACAGAGCCCAGCAGACGAGAGCGCGAGCAGGCTGAGCGCGCGGCGAGCCACTCGAGCGCGGGCCCCCCGACCTCGGGAGGCTGGTGAAGAAGAGGAGTCGGAAGCCCCGCCCCCCGTCCCCTCGCGGGGGCCGTCCTGGACCTTCGACAAGTACTTGTTGAACAGAGCCTCCTTTTCCGGCCCGAGACTCGCCTCCTCGTCGGCCCCGGGCATTTTCAGCTCGTTTTCGCCCAGCGCGCGAACGTCGTACTGGTCGCAGAGCTGCCGCTGGTCCTTGGACTTCCATCTTGAACACTGTTGCCCACGAGGTTGTTTCCAGTCTACCTGCCGACGCACGTTCTGGCAAGCCAACTGCAGCCCGTGCATCCGACGGCAAAGTATCTCGCAGGCAGCGCTGTCGATGGGATCCCCCTTCTGGTCCGCGATCATTCTGCCGAGGATCATCGCAGGCAAGAGCAACTCCTGGGCGGTATGGCAGGTGTCGAGCCCCGTCTCTGAGATCCATGACCTCGCCGTCTCCGACGCCACCTCCTCGTTCTCGTAGAGCCGGGCCAAGTCCGGCCCCGCGATCCTCGCCTTCGCGCCGCCGATCTCGAGCGCGAGAGATACCCGCGCCCTTGCCCAGGCGGGGCGCATGGAAGATGTGCGCGGTGACCACAGCAGAGCGGCCTTGATCCTTGGAGTTCGCGAGCGAGGCGAATCAGCGAAGACTGGATTGACTCACGGAGCGTTGCTGGGTCGCGCCTATGTTGGTGACGCGCTGTTGGGCCTCAGAGAGCATCTGGAGGTGGGCGAGCCCTCTTTCCCGATATCTACAGTGGAGTTTCGGCGACACTGGTGGAAGGCTCTCAAAGATTTGGACATCACCTTCAGCGGGCCGCCACGCAACCTACGTCACAGCCAGCCTTCGACGGATGCAGCATCGCGGAGACTTTCTTTAGAGGAGACTCGGCGCTGTGGAAGATGGAGGGCCTCGAGCAGCGCGCATGTACATGCCGAAACTGTTCTGCTGTGTCGCCACGACGCCAAGGCGCCCGACAACGTGAAGCAGCAAGGCCTAGCCTTCCTGAAGGATCCGAGGGGTACCTCGACGCGGGCGCCGCGCGACGGCCCTCAGACTCCGGTCGCGCGCATTTTGAGCTCAGCCTTGCCCTCCAGAACAAAAGTTAAATGTGACAGTGCGCCCAGCTTGCCTTCCATGACTCTCCACGGCGAAGTGAAGAGTGGCTTAGGCACGCAGGAGAGCTGTCTCGAAGGAAGCCCACCAGAAAGCTTTGCAGCGCTTTGCCTCGCCTCGCCCGCCCCCCCCGGCATTTTTTTCCAGTCCCGCCCGCCCCCGCAGCCCACCAGTATCCTTAGATGTTGATTGGGTACGGTTGTCGCTGTTGCTGGTGGTTGGCCAGCGGAGGATTGGCCGGCGACCCAGTGCCGCCGCGCCAGGCGGCTCGCAGGTGCTGAAAACATGTCGTCGTAGCATCGCTCACCTCTTTCACTTGAAGAGTGTTGTATTATACTTCTATGGTTGCCGCCGCTCCCGAGTTGCACTTTAGGGCGTGGGGCTCGTCGGTCTGGGGCTGAGGGGTGCCAGGGCCTGACGTTAAATAAATATAAACTTCTGGAGCTCTCTCGGAGCGGCGAAGGTTTATGTTTATGGCGTTATTTCGTTCCCCAGGTCGGCGAATCCGCGCTGCGCTGCAGGCTCGGTGGGCAGGCGGGGCGCGGGGCGCGGGCACGTCGCGCAGCCCGCTCCTCGCGCGCCCCGCGCGGGTGGCTCGACGGAACCTCACGCAGCGCAGCCAACTCGCTGGCCGCGGCGTCGCGCGGCAGGTGGATCCGCGATAACGCGGCGGTGGCCGCGTCTTCGCGCCTTGTCGGTAGCAACTCATGGGAGCGTTGTATGTTCTCGCTGTTCCGTCGTTCGAGTGCACTAGCGTGCGCTAGCAACTGGCAGTCGACTGGGGGGCGTCAAGTCGCGTCGATTCAGCGTCGACTAGCTTCGATTAGCGTCGACCAGGGTCGGATAGCGTCAAATCGCCAGAGCCAGCGAGATGACATGGGAGACCCCCGTGGTTTGCCACAGATGGTCTCCCTGTTCGCCACGCTCCCGCTCAACTGGAGTACCCTGGCATTGCGGGCGTTGTCGGAGGCTGCGCCATTCGCGATCCAGGCAGTGCTGCGCAGCGAGAGGCAGTGCGAACGGCGCGTGGTGCCGCACCCCGAGTCGGGCGCGGGCGACCCAGGTGGTGTCGGGGGACGACCCGTCGCCGGTGTGGCCTGGCGCCCGCCAGCTTCGAACGGCCGAGGGCATATTCCCTCCCTCCTGCTTAATCCTCCTCTTCCCCCTCCTCCTTCACCCTTCCAAAGCTCCAGGAGATGTGCGCCACGGTCTGTGCCGCCGCCATGGAACAGGCCCAAACAGCCGTCATCACGCACATCAGCACTGTCGCAGTTCAGCAGACTTCCCGCATCGACGGCCACGAAAAGGAGATTAGCGAACTACAGCGGCGACAGAGAGACGCGGAGGCTGAACAGCAACGCGCACGAGCAGCCATCGAGCGCATCGAGGCGACCCTCGCCATGGCCGAGGCCCAGCTGTCCGCCATGGACCTGTCCCACATCGCGGGCTACGACCGCGAGCCCATCCCGACCCTCTTCTACAGCGGCTGCCAATCCAACGTTCACAGCAGCCAGCAACAACAACTCCATGGTCAAACTCCTCAGCGACGTACCTGCGCGCCGACATCTATTACTGGTCCTACACGGTGACGCTGAGGCCATCCCTCGGGCCATGGCCTTGACTCGGAACCTCTGGGTCCCCGGCGGGTGCAGGACGTTCCAGGGCTCCAACACTCATGGCCAGCGAGCGCCACTACTCGTCAGCGGGGACAAGGCGCCCAAACAAATCCGCTGCGAGGTCCAAACCAAACGCCTCACCCAGCCTAACGCAGGCCACATCGATCAGGACCGCATCGAGCGGCAGTTCATGGGCGCCTTCTACGCGGAGGATAACATACAGTGGACCTAGCACTCGCTGGGCCGCATGGCCTGCAATATCCACGGCTCTGGCGCCGAGCGCCACCCTGGTCGCTTGGAGTGCACGTGGCCTCCTCTGCGTCAAGCACGAACGGCGCCATCGTCAATGGAAGCTACTCGAGTCATTCATGCGCCAGGGTACTTTTATCATGATTCAAGAGCTTCATGGCTCGGCTGTTCGGCTCCGGCTCGCCCTCCAGCGCGTCCCCTACCCGTGCGATTTCTTCGTGTCCGAGGGCAGCTCACCTGCTGAAGGCGGCATAGCATTTCTTGTCACACGGGCTCTTGCATTCTGCATGCCTACTCATCGTCCGCCAGCGATGTCAAACTCGAGTTCATCTTCTCCGACTTTTGGGTTCACCTCGTCATCTTCTTCCTCCTCTGCTCCGTCTCGCCCGAGCGCGACAGCCAGGGCCAGGGAGGCTGACGATGAGAGCGCGGCCGCTTCCGATCATGCCCACGACGCAGACGACGCTTCAGAGCAGGGCTTCGCCACCAGCAACCATCAGGTGTTTTACAACCGCAAGACGGTGCCCGCCGGCAACTTCTCTTACACATTTGACATATTTGTCTCCAGCCGTGCGGCCGTGGTCACCTGCGCGGACGCCTCCAGGGGCATCGCCGCCAAGTTTTTCAACGCGCACACCTACAATTCGGATGAATCGAACTTCAACACCATTGCCGCCAAGCGGGGGGAAGCGCACGCACGGGCACATCAGGAGTCCCACGAAGAGCCCCACCGCTTCTTCGTCGCCATCGGCGACTTCAACATATCGTATCAGCCGGTCTACTCCTACGACACACCTACTGCCACATGGTCAGTGCCACGCCGCACACCAGAGCTGATCGCAACGCCAACGCTGACGCGTTTTCAGCTCCAGGCTGCCGCTGGCGCTGCGATTGCAATCGATGTATACAACGACGTCGCATCGACGATGCCTGCGCTGTGATATCTCGCTCAGTGTTTTGCAGTCGATCGCAAAATACTGCAATACGAGATTTTTGCTTTGCACAAAGTGTGCCGATTACCCCCAGAAGCTGGCCGATGTCCATTCCCTCCGCTCCTGGGGAAAGCGGGGCTCTCCTCCATCGTCACCTACAGCGCCGCCGCGGCTTGGCGGTTCTGCTCTTTCACGATTGACGGGACGTGGTGTCCTCGGCTAAATTTGCTCACGGAAACCGCCCACGTGCACGGTTGCCTAATCCGCTGGATCCGTGGATTCTTGAGTCCGCCATTCTGGCAGCAGCAAGACAGCATCGGTGAGATGTATTCTTCGCTGGCTAGCGGCTGCTCCATCCCGATTTCTTCTCGTCGACAGATCTCAACAGCCTGCTTGCGCGCCGCCCACAGGGCTGGCCGCGATGAGGTCGCCCAAGCTACGCGTGACGGTCGGTGCCCCACGCTTCAGCGGGTTGTAGTTCGTTCCCTTTCCACGTCCATGCTCCCCGACACGCTCGCTTCCACGATCGCCAAGCGTTTAAAGGCACCGGATCCCTCATCCGAGGTGCCTGCCGATTTAGAGCTCTGCTGGCAGGCAATGCGGCGAGAGCTCGCGCAGCTATCATCGGCCCGTCGGTGGTGCGTGGTGAAGAAGCCCTGCGCGGGCTGGATCACGTCCCACAGAATGCACGTCCTGAAGCCTCGGCTTTGCCACTTCGGTTGCTCGGCGCGGGACTCGACGTGCCATCATTGGCAATGCCCTCGTCTCACGCATTTTACCGCCCACCCCCGCGCCTGCCCGTGCCCTCGCTTACTTGTCATGTAGGGGCCAGCCTCCGAGAGGACCGCGCCTCCCCGGACGATGCTCGCCCAGCTGTCATCCGTAGGATGATCATCGTATTCTATCTCTTTCACACCGTGAAGGTCGAGCTGGATTCTCTGCCGGAGCGTCGCAGTGACCGCACCCGCTGCTCCTACGAGTTCGCGCGCAGATGCTTGTTGGCGGCACGTCAGAGCGCCGAGCTATCAAATGCGGACGGGTTGGTGTTGAGAGGGTGCAATTTGTGGGTGGGCGGGTGGGGACCTGGACTAACGGAGCCAACAGCTGGAGCTAGTTTCCGCTACTGCTTAGGAGAACAGTCTCCCATTCTAGAGTGGATCCTTTTCCTCCGCCTCCTCCTCTTCCCCCGCTCCCCGGCCGTGTTGTCTGAGGACAGCGCCAGCAGTAGGTGAGGAAATAACGCCGTTTCAAATGCAACCTTTTTCTCTCCATCGGGCACGCGCAGTAACGATCTGGACGGCCAACGTCTAGAATCAAGTTTGGGCGGCTATGAGGGGGAGCCTCATGCTTTGCGGGGGGATTGGTTGGGTGGGGCGTTCATGTCAGAGCTTGTCGAATCACGTCCGTGCTCCCGCCTCTGGCCGGTGAGCACCAGCACGCCGCTCCTTCATATGATTCATATGTGGCCGGGCCTCCTTCCCCGCGGTAATTTGCTCGATCGCGGCGAGGCCCGCCTCTTGGCCTCTCTTCGGATGGATCGGCGCGCCTCAGGCTACGTCTACTCCTCCTCCCTGTCCTCCTCCTCCGCCTCCTCCTCCTTCCCCCTCCGCCTTCCGCTATCCTCCTTCCTCCCTTACTTCCTTCCCTCCTCCCCACTCCGCCCTGCGCCCTCCGCCCTTCCTTCATTGCCCCCCTCCGTGCTCCACTTCTCCCCTTTCCTCGCCCTCCCCCCAAGTCTGGCACCCCTCGCTCTCCCTCCCCAGGCTCCGCCGCGGGGGGCTCCTCTCGCAGCTCCGAAGGGTCGCCGGAGGAGCTCCAGGCGGTCCCGGAGGGCAGCTTCGACGCCGACGAGGCCGCCGCCCCGGAGGAGGGGCGCCAGGAAGCCGACGAGGCCGCCCCGGCAGCCGCCCCGCCGAAGAGGCCGCGGCAGGTCTTCGTCCTCCTCCTCCTTATCCTCCTCCTCCTCCGCCTCCTTTCCTCTTTCCTATCCTCCTTCTGTTTTCCTGGGAGGAAGCAGCAGCACGATCAACGGCGACGTGGTAGAGCGCTTGATGAAGGAGATTCGGGCGATCTCCAACATCATAGCACAGCAGTTGGCCCCCCTAGAGCGCGAGGTTTCCTGGCTCGCTGATGAAATCCAGGCCGTGAGGTTGCAGGCGGAGCGGGCATCAGAGATTGCCAGTTCAGCCATGGAAGGGATCCGCAGTTTGCGCACCGAGTTCGAGCAACTGCAGAAATCAAAGCCACAGGAGCCGAGCCAGACAGCGAACAGTGACGAGGTGAAAAACCGACAGATCATTGTTGGAGGGTTCCCGGAGGAGTTGGAGCAGGGTATTTTGTTGGAGAAGCTCAAGGATTTCTGGAAAATTGGGGCCAGACGGAGCAAAGTAGAGGAAATGTTTACTTACACCGACCCGTCGCGCATAGGCGTAACCCAATCATCTACGGAGGCTGCGAAGAAAGGGTTCTACCAGCTCGTTCGTGACGCTCCCAGGGAGATGGAGGGCAACGTCAAGCTCTGGTTCTCTGATAATGCTCAAACTGCTTGTTGTGTGCGGCGCTAATTATTTGAAGCGACGGCGGATCACTTCAGACCAACCCCCCTCCGTAAGTTTTTCATCGCTCCAAGGGCGCTCCCGATAACGGCGCTCGCTTTCGCACCGCTCTCCAAGAGACAGCGCCCGCGGTTGAAAACAACGGCGCCCAAATTTCAAGCGACACCAAAAAACACAGCCCAGGGTTAAACACAGAAGCGCCCAGGGTCGAAATCAACAACGCCCAAACTTCGAGCGACATCAAACAACAGCGCCCAGGGGCCGAAAACAACGCGCCCACATTCCGCGCGATATCAAATAATAACTCCCCAGGGGCGACAACAGTAGAGCCCAAACTTCGCGCGATATTAGAAAACAGTAGCACCCAGGGTCGAGAACGATAGCGCCCAAATTTCGCGCGAGCTCTTATCCGCGCCCAGGGTCGAATGCAACTGCGCCCATGGTCAAAAAAACAAAGACAACAACAGGGCCCAGGGTTGAAAATAACAGCGCGTCGGCGTCGTCGACGTCGTCGTCGCCGTCGCCGCAGTCGCCGCCGCCGTCGCCTTCGTCGTCGTCGGCGTCGCTGTCGCCGTCGCCGTCGTCGTGTCGTCGTCGTCGTTGCCGACGTCGTCGGCGTCGTCGTCGGCGGCGGCGGCGTCGTCGGCGTCGTCGTCCGCCCCTGACGTGGCGGCGCGGGTCCGCGGCGAACCCCGCGCCCCCCTCGCCCTCCTGCGCTCCTGCTCCTTTCCCGGGTTTCCAGGAGGAGGCCCCTCTATCACTCATCGTCGCAGCTGGACCCTCGCCAAAACGCAGAGGAGGAGATGAGGGGGAGGAGGAGGAGGAGGAGGAGGGAGGAGGAGGAGGTGGATTGGGGGAGGGAGGAGGGAGGTCGCCCCGGGAGGCAGTGAATGCGAAAGGACAACGCCGAGTCTGACGCGATCCGCCGTCGGCCTTCCTCACGCGAGGGGGGAGGGGGAGGAGGGGGCGTGGGTGGCGAGGGTGGTAAGTTGGTAAGTCAAGTCGGGGGAGGAGGAAGGAACGAGAGGAGTGGAGGAGTGGCGAAATTGGGGCAAGAGGAGGGGGGGAGGAGGCCAGAGGATCCAGAGGATATGAGGTAGCAGTGCCCGCGGCGCCCTGTCCCTCCGCTTTGCCGCTGGCGCTGCTCTGCTGCAGCCCCCGGGGCCCAGAGGCCCCGCGAGCCGGCGCCGCATGGGCGCATGGGCTGCCGCCCCTTGGTGTTGGGCCAAGTAGAGGCCGCTCTGAGGCGGCACGCTGTGTGGTGCGAGACAGACCTGTCCCTCCCAGTCACCTGCCTACCAGCTATTGTTGAGACTGTGTGCGGCTGCAGTTCCAGGGCAGCCAGAAGTCGGTCGCCAGCTGCCCAGCAAAGAGTTGACATTGTTGGTGGCG
>CAUYUJ010017227.1:434453-474453 GCA_963575745.1 Prorocentrum cordatum
GTCCATCGTGGAGATGACGCGGGCGACGTCGCAAATCCCGCAGTGCGTGGAGGAGAAGCTGGCTAAGGAGCTCGCGGGGCCAGAGGACATCATTCGCTTCAGTGAGCTGCGATGGATCTACTGCGACCAGGCCGTGAGGGACACCGCCGCCGCCATGGGGATCTCGAACCTGGCCGAGACCACGGAGTCGCTTTCATCGGCCTTCAACGCCATCCCGAAGTTCGACAAGGTCAAGGCGGCCACGTGGAGCCAGTGGCAGGAGCTCTGGGTGGAGAGCATCGCGGATGCAATGGAGGGGAGCGCGGGCCCGCAGGAGGTTGCGATGGACCACGCGAAACGCCGGGGGCTCGTCAGGGCCGCGGCCAAGCAGCAGGTTGCCTCGGGGCCCCGCGGGCAGTCGTCGCAGGGCCCAGGGGAAGAGGGCGCGCCGCCCCCCGTGGTGCCCGTGGTGCAGAAGGTGCATCCCAAGGAAGAGCAGGAGCTGATGAGCGTCGAGTCGCTCTTCGGGTCCTACTCCTAGCGGCTTTTCTAAATCGCGTCAATCCCCCCCTGGCCCCTCACCTCCCCTCGCCGCGACCCCCGCCCCTCCCCCCTTTCACCCTCGCCTCTCATCTCCCCCTCCTCCCCTCCTCCCCTCCTCCCCCCTTTCTCCCTCCACTCCTCGTCTCTTCCTCTCATCCCCGGCTTTCCCGGCCTTCGCGTATTCCCTCCTGCTGTCCTGCTGTCCTGCTGTGCTTGCCCCCCGTTCCTCGCCCCTCCCCCCCCCCCTCCCCCCCTCCCCCGGGCCTCCCCCCCTCGTCCCCGCCCCCCCCTCCTCCCTCCGCCCTCCCCACGCGCCCAGGTACGTCGACGCGAAGGCGTTCGCGCTGGCAGCGGGCTCGCAGTTAAACCTGGTCGGCGCCGTCGATGTTCCAGAGGCTGTCATCGTGGAGTTCGAGCACGAGAAGTTCCCGAGTAGCTACTTCATCAAGATGTTCTTCCATTTCGTGGAGGCGAGGTTGTACGAGCACGCGTTCCATCGCACGCAGTGCTTTGAGGACGTCTCCATCAGCTGGGCGAACATGAGGTTCGATAAAGAGAAGAAGAATCAGATCGTGAAGCCCGCGCTGGTGGCGAATCGCAGCGAGTTGCAGAAGGACTTCAAGCTTGGTTTCGCGGGGCCAGTGTCGTTCACCAAGGGTGCCAGTGGACTTCTAGTTGCAGCCTTGAGGATGAGAGCTCGCAGGCGTGACGACGACGTGGTCCTTGGAGTCTACGTGACCAGCGACGGGGCGGACAGTCTCAATTCGGATTGCACAGTGCCCGCGCGGCTGGTGCCGACGGCGAAGACGGAGCAGCAGAAGGTGACCATGGAGGTGGGGGCGGAGATCAAGGAATACACTGTGCCAGAGCATCTGAAGTTCAGCGGCGGCGGCTACCCTGGTTTGGTTAACGCCGAGAAGGTGAGCCTGCAGCTGTGGGACCTGATTCCCGTCACGACCGAAGGGGATGATGGGAAGGAGATCTGGCCGCAGAAGGGCGATGAGTTGGTGCGCGGGGCTAAGGGCACCAAGGGCAAAGGCGTCAAGGGTGCCAAGGGGGGGGCCGGGGCAGGGCGAACCAGCTGCCGACAACCGTGAGCGCGCTGTTCGGCCCGTCGGCGGCGGCCGACTACATCATTCAGCACGCCAAGCCGGATGCCGCGCCCAATGCCCCTCAGGACGGCGGCGGTGGCAGCTTGTCCAAGGAGCAGACGCATCTGCTGTTGTGAGCGTTGTGAGCAGATTGATCAGAGCGAGCAGAGCAGCAGAGCCGCAGAGCTGCGCGGGAGAGCTCAGGTTGCCGGCGCGCCAGCGCTGGCCGCCAGCGCTCGAGTCTCCTGGCGAACGGCGGGGCGGCGGGGCATGGGGACGGCGGGAAACAGGCCACTGGGGGGCTAGCTAGTGGGCCTGGGAGGGTAGGAAGGGGGGGGGGGGGATCCGACCATATTGGCTTATTGTATTATGGAGTGATTGGAGGATTGGAGGGGGGGGCCGAGGAGGGGGGGGTGGCGGGGGTGCAGGGGGCGACGAGGAGACGAGGAGAGAGAGAGAGAGAGAGAGAGAGAGAGAGAGAGAGAGAGAGAGAGAGAGAGAGAGAGAGAGAGAGCAGAAGAAGAGAGAGAGAGAGATAGAGAGCGAGAGAGAGAGAGAGATGAGGAGAGAAGGAGAGAGGGAAAGAGAAGAGAGGAGGGTGGTAGGGGGTAGGGTAGGTAGGGGGTAGGAGCTAGGAGGGTAGGAGGGTGGAGGGAGGAGATGCCGCGACGCCGCCCTGCGTGGCAATCTTGCCATCTTGCCCCTGGTGGGCCGTCGGCGCTACTGCGCTGTTTTTTTTTGCTTTGTGCTCCGTGCTCTCTACGAGCCTCTCTCCTCATCTCCTCCTCTCCTCTCTCCTCTCTCCCTCCTCTCTGAGAGCCTCTCTGAGTCTTCTCCACCTCTCTCCTCTCCTCCTCTCCTCCTCTCCTTCTCTGAGACTCTTCTCGCTTCTCGTTCTCATTCTGGAATGCTCAGCCTGCTCGGCCTTAAGTGAACGTGCAGCACGTGCTCCGTGCTGCTGCAGGGAGGAATCAGCGGCGTCGTCGCCGCGTCGTCGCAAAGAGACGGGGCGGAGAGACTGGTTCCACCGCTCCCCCCGCCGCCTCCGCCGCCTCCGTTCGACTCGCCAATCGCTCGATCGGCAGATCCGATCGTCGTCATCGGCGTCGACCGTTTGCCCTCTAGCCATTCGGGGGTCGGTTTCGAAATCGGCTTGGATTTCGCTCTAGCGCCATAATCCTAGGTCTCGACGTCCTCGGCTCCTTCTCTCCGCCCCCGTCCGCCCTGCCCCCCCGCCCCGATCGCCTTCGGGTCCTTCGGCCCCCCGGGCTCCTCCGGTCCGGCCCCCCCTCGAGCCCTTGCATCCGCTCTGGGGCCCTGGGCCCTGGGTCGCGTCTGGGCCCCTGGGCTGGGCCCCACTTCCGAGGCGGATGCGGCCGCGGCGACGAGGCCGATGAGCCGATGAGTCCTGAACTTGGGAAACCTTGGCCCTTGAAGGGCCTTGGAGCCTTAGAGCCTTCATTCGAGCCTGTTTGAGCATCGAAACCTTCGAGCCAGGCTCGAAGGTTTCGAGTCGAGTCTCGAACGGGCTCGGATGCCCTCGAACCCGACTCGAACCCTCGATAAGCCATTTTGGCCAGGGCAGCGGGCCCCGCGAGGGCCGCGGCCCGCCGGCCGCCGCCGGCCGCGCTGCGGCGCTGTCCGAATGCTTCGGCGGCGGCGGCCCCGCCAGCGGCACCAGCTCCGCGTCCGCTGCCGCTGCCGCCTCGTGCTGCACGCCGACTTCCTGGCGAAGACGCGCCGGGCCAGGGAGGTGTGGGCCCACGCCACGCGCCCCTCTCACACGGCTGGCCTTTTGGGCCAGGCCCCTCGCGACGTCGTGGGCTGGCTTGGCAGGTGCCCCCCCCATCCCTCCCCCTCCCCATCCCCCCTCCTCCTCCCCCACCCCCCCCCCCTTCCTCCTCTCCTCCTCCTCTCCTCCTCCGCCCGCTCCTCCCTCCTCTCCTCCCCCCCATCCTCCCCATCCTCCCCCTCTCTCCTCGGTCCACCCTTCCTTCCCTTCCTTGGCATTCCTTGGCCCTTCCTGCCCCTTTCCCCCTCCCTCGCTGGCCCCTCGCCCTCCCACCTCCCCCTTCTCCTCCCATCCCCCCCCTGCCCCAGCAGGCACTGCGACCTCGTGCGCAAGCTCGTCGAGACGTCGGCGATCGAGCCTGCGACGGTCCAGTCTCGTCGTCGTCTCGTCGTCGTCGTCGTCGCGTCGTCGTCGCCGTCGCCGTCGCCGTAGCCGTCGCCGTCGCCGTCTCCGTCGCCGTCGCCTCCGCCGTCGCCGTTGCCCGTTGCCGTCGCCGTCGCCGTCGCCGCCGTCGCTGTTGCCGTCGCCATCGCCGTCGCTGTCGCCGTCGCCGTCGTTGTCGTCGTCGTTTTCGTCGTCGCCCTCGTCGTCTCGTCGTTGTTGTCGTCGTCATTGTCGCAGCCCAGGTCAGACTGTTCTGGCTGAGGGTGTGCGCGGTGGTCTGCGCCGCGGTCGCGGAGGCGTGCGATGCGCGTTTGGCCGAGAGCCGGGACCGCGGCGCCGCTCGCAGCGCCGGCGCTCCCGCGCCGCCCGTGCCGCTGCACGGCCCCTGGCCCTGGAGCACGCGGCAAGGCCCGGAGCCAGGCGACGTCTACTGGCTGCAGGTGAACGCGTCCACCCTCATGCTCGAGGACCCCCCCGATCCCCTATCCCCTCTGCCCCTCGCCCCCCCCCCTCCTCGAGTTCCCCATTCCTTTTCATCCTCTTCCTCGCCTCCTCTCCTCATCACTCTCCTCGTTTTCGTCCTCTCATCCTTTTTATCATCTTCCTCTCCTCCTCATCCCACTCCCGTCTCTCTCCGTTCTCCTCCTCGGCTCCTCACCTCATCCTCATATTCCTTCTCCTTCTCCCCTCCCCCTTCTCCCTCCTCCTCCTCTCCTCCTCCTCCTCCTCGCCCTCCTGTCCTCTCCTCCTCCTCATCTCCTCATCTTGCTGCAAGGCTGCAAAGCTGTTGAACTACATTGCGCGATCTTGGAGAACCTTGAGGCCAGAGGCCTCTGAGGCCCCCTGCTTTTGGACTCTTGGACTCTCGGGGCCACCTTGGGCCCTGGGCCGTTTGCAGAATCGGGGGGGGGGGGGGGGGGGGGGGGGGGGGGCGGGGTAGTGGGTAGTTTCGTTCAACTGCTTGCGCTCGCTGGCCCACTGCTGCTGCTCCTTTCCTCCTCCTCCTCCCCCCCTCCTCCTCCTCTCCTCCTCCTCCTCTCCTCCTCCCCTCCTCCTCCTCCTCCTCCTCCTCCTCCTCCTCCTCCTCCTCCTCCTCGCTTCCTCGCTCCTCCGCTCCTCCGCTCCTCCTCCTCCTCCTGATTTCGCCCTGCCCCGAGAATCCCGACGCCTGGTGGGAGTGCGTCGAGCGGGGGGGGAGGGCTGCGAGGCGGTGGGCGAAGGGCCGAAGCGGCGGCGGCAGCTCCAGCTGGACCACCGAGCCCGCCTCGCTGGCCAAGCACCTGGTCGCGGCGCGGTTCATGATGCACCGGCCCGCCAGGTCGCCGTCGCCGCCGCGGCCAGGTCGCCCCCCTCCCCCCCTCCTCCGTCCTCCGTTTCATCTTCCTTATCTTTCTCAATATTCCTACTCCTCCTCCTCCTCCTCCTCTCCTCCCCCCTCCTCTCCTCCTCCTCCTCCTCCTCCTTCCTCCGCCATCCTCCGCCTCCTCCTCCTCCTCCTCCTCCTCTCCTCTCCTCCTCCTCTCCTCCTCCTCCTCCTCCTCCCCTCCTCCTCCTCCCCCCTTCTCCGCCTCCTCTTCCTCCTCCTAGTCCTCCTGCTCCTCTGCTCCTCCTCCTCCTCCTGCCCTCCTGGGCCCTCCTGTCCTCCTCATCTCCTCATCTTTCTCCTCCTGTTTCCCTTCCTCCTCGCCCTCGTCCTTCTCCTGTTCCTGCTCCTTCGACGGTGCTGCGGCGGCCGCGAGCGGCGCTGGTGCAGGGCAGCCGGCGCCGGTGCAGGGCGCCCCCGCGGGTCCCCACGTCCTAACGTATATAATGTGTATATGTATACTTATATATAATGCACATATATGAAAATATAATATATAATGTACATGTATGTATACATGTATATATGCATGTATTATACACATACGTATATATGTACATGTATGTATGTATGTATGTATGTATGTATGTATGCATGCATGCATGCATGTATGTATGTATGTATGTATGTATGTATGTCGAGCGCGGCGCGGTGGGGCGGCACGGGGGGAGTTGGGCACCCCCAGCGACCCTGCTGGGTATCTGATGAGGGCGGCTGCGATATCCTTGCGTCCATGGATCTGTTGACCCATGGCCAATCGACGACCCCCCCCCGCCGCCCCACCGCGCACCGCCGTGAGGGGTGGGCGGACTTGCGGCGCCTGCTCGGCAGGTGAGGCGCCCCAAGCTGCCCAGGCGGCCGCCCGGGCGGAGGCGACGCCGCTGCCGCAGCCGCCCGAGGCGCCGCCGGCGGCTGCCGCAGGCGTTCGTCCTCCTCGTCTCCTCGTCCTCTAGCCTCTCGCCCTCTCGTCCTCTCCTCCGTCTCCTCCGTTCCGTCCTCCTCTCCTCCTCAGTTCCATCCTCCTCCTCCTCCTGTTCCTCCTCCCCCCCCCTCCTCCTCCTCCTCCTCCTCCTCCTCCTCCTCCTCCTCCTCCTCCTCCTCCTCCTCCTCTCTCCTCCTCATCCGCCCCCTGCTCCTCCTGATCCGCCTCCTGCCCCTCTGTTCTTTCTTTCCTCCCCTGGTCCTCCACTCGCTCCTCCCCCCTCCCCCTCCTGCTCATCGTTCTTCTCATCTGTCCCCCCTCATCCTTCTCCCTCTCCCCGCCCCTCCCCCCTTTGGCTCTGCAGGCCTGGGCTGCCTGCCATCGAGCTCATCGAGTTCGAGCTCTGGGGCGTCGAGCGGGTCGAGCGGCCGCGTGCTGATCGGCTTGTGAGGTCCTCTTCATCCTCCTCCTCTCCTCCTCCCCTCCTCCTCCTCCTCCTCCTCCTGCCCCTCCTCCTCCTCCTCTCCTCCTCCTCCTCCTCCTCCTGCTCGCCCCATCCTCTGGGCTCCTCCTCCTCTTCCTCGTCATTATCCTCCTCCTCCTCTCCTCCTCCTTCTCCTCCTCAGTCCTCCTCTCCTCCTCCTCTCCTCCTCCTCTCCTCCTCCTCTCCTCCTACTCCTTATCCTACTTATTCTTCCTCCCTTTCCTCGTCCTCTTCCCCCTCCCCGCCGCCTCTCCGAAAAGATGGCCGATGCGACGGCCGAAACGAGTGAGGCGACGAAGCGACGGCGACGCGGCGACTGGCACTGACGACCGAGGCGACCGAACCGAGCGAAGCTGCGACGACGTCCGAGACGACGACGACCAGACCGACCGAAACGACGACGCGACTACCGAACGACTTCCAAAACGACTGAAGCGACCGAGACGACGACGACGACTGCGGCCGCCCCCAGGTCGCGCCGGGCCCGCGCGGCCACCCTGGCCGCCCTGGAGGGATGGAGGGAGAGAGAGAGAGAGAGAGAGAGAGAGAGAGAGAGAGAGGAGATGAGAGAGAGAGAGAGAGAGAGAGAGAGAGAGAGAGAGAATGAGAGAGAGAGAGAAGAGAGAGAGAGAGAGAGGGGAGGATAGGGGACGAGAGAGAGAGAGAGAGAGAGAGAGAGAGCGAGAGAGAGCGAGAGAGAGAGAAGAGAGAGAAGAGAGAGAAGAGAGGAGAGAGAGAGAGAGAAGAGAGAGAGAGAGGAGAGAGGAGAGAGAGAGAGGGGAGAGAGAGAGAGAGAGAGATGAGAGGGGGGAGAGAGAGAGAGAGAGAGAGAGAGGAGAGATAAGATAAGATTAAGATAATTGAGAAGGACAAGAAGGAGAGGAGAGAGAGAGAGAGAAGAGAGAGAGAGAGAGAGAGAGAGAGAGAGAGAGAGAGAGAGAGAGAGAGAGAGAGAGAGAGAGAGAGAGAGACGGAGAGAGAGAGAGAGAGAGAGAGAGAGAGAGAGAGAGAGAGAGAGAGAGAGAGAGAGGAGAGAGAGGAGAGAGAGATGAGAGAGAGAGGAGAGAGAGAGAGAGAGAGAGAGAGAGAGAGAGAGAGAGAGAGAGAGAGAGAGAGAGAGAGAGAGGGGGAGGGAAAGGGGGGGGCATTGCATGAGTGCATGAGGGCAGTTTGGCAGTGGGGCAGCGGGGCACAAGGTGCCTAAGGTGCCTCCTTCTGCCTGCACGTTTTTTTTGTTTTTTGGCCTCCCCCATCTTTTGGGCCCCAGGAGCCCAGGGGCCCAGGGGCCCACCGGGGGCCCACCGGGCCATCGCATCGCATCCCCGTAGAACCGTAGAAACCCACCCGCACCCGTCGGGCTCGGAATCGCCTGCACAATGCAGGCCGCTTGGCGTTCGCACGCGCCATCGCGCTGCGAAGTGTGATCATCGTCATCATCATCATCATCACCATCATCATCATCATCATCATCGTCATCGTCATCATCATCATCGTTGCCGTCATGCCGACATCATCGTCATTATCGCCATCGTCGCCATGCTGATCATCATCATCGTCGTCGCATCGATCTTGTCATCGCGTCATCGCCGCCGTCGCCGTCCATCGGGGGTCGCCGCGCTTCCAGTTTCCATTGCTGTTGGCGCGTGTCGCGCGCTTCCTTCCCCGCCCCCTCCTTCCCCCCTTCCCCCCTTGATCTCGCATTATCGCAGCCCTTCCCGCCGCCCCTTCCTCCCTTCCTCAGCCTGCCTCCCTTCCCCCCTTGCGCCCCTCCCTTCCCGCCGCCCCCTCCACCCCTTTTCCTCAGTTCCTCTCTTCCGCCCCCCCTCTCCTCTCCTCCTCTCTTAGACTTCCCAGTGGCTCCCCCCCCCCTCCAATCCCCGAGCCCGAGGGCGAGGCGGGGGTGGGCAGGGGCGGCGGGTGGGGGGAGGGTAGGCGGGCCAGGGGGGGCCCCGCGGCGGCCCCGCGCTAGCGGCCTGGCGGCCTGGCGGCCGGGCGGCCGCGCCACTGCCCCGCGGGCGCGCCCCGCGCCAGCGCAGAGCGGCCGCCCCGCCGCCCCGCCGCATCGCGGCGGGCGGACATCGCCGCACAGCCGCCGCGCGCGAGCGCGCGAGCCGCCACGGCGGCGGCGGCAGCGACGGCAGCGACGGCGTCGTCGTCGTCGTCGCCGTCGTCGTCGTCGCATCGTCGCCAGCCTGGAACAGACCCCATACCCCTATGATTGGCGTCTTTATGTTTCGGCGCCAATTTTAGGGATCCCAGGGATCCCATGAGTTTGTAAATTTGTAAAGGCACATCCCTAAGATTGTCATCGCCTCATCGCCTTATCGTCGCCTTGGGCTTGCCGATCTTCGGGGTAGGGATCAGTTCGAGGCTGGTTAGTCGTCGCCGTCATCATCGTCGTCGTCGCGTCCTCGTCGTTGCGTCGTCGTCGTCGTCGCCTCGTCGCCGTCGCCGTCGGCGGCGTCGTCGTCGTCGCTCAGTCGTTGTAGTCGTGTCGTCGCCGTCGTCGCCGTCGCATCGTAGTCGTCGTCGTCGTCGCTTCGTCGTCGTCGCCTCGTTGCCGTCGCCGTCGTCGTCGTTGTCGTCGTCGTGTCGTTGTCGCGTCGTCGTCGTCGCCGGCGTTGTCGTCGTCGTCGCCGCCGTCGTTGTCGATGTGGTTGTCGTCGTCGCTGTCGTTGCCGACGTCGCGGCGTCGGCGGCGTCGACGGCGTGGGCGTCGTCGTCGAGGAGTCGAGGAGCGATGCTCGACTGTTCGATCGGGGGTAGGTTGCATTTCTTTGTGTTTTGCGTGGTGTATTTTCTGGTCTTTCGGCTTGTTCCAAATCGCCGCGGCTGGGTCAGCATCGAAATCACCATCAGAACGCAGAGGGGGGGGATAGGGAGATGAGGAAGAGGGGGGCGAGGGCGGTGAGGGCGAGAAGGAGTGGTGGGAGGAGTGGTGGGAGGGTGGGGCGAGGAGGAGGAGGGGGGGATAGGAGGAGGACGAGTAGGAGGAGGAGAAGGGGGGGTGAGGGAGGGAGGGGAGAGGGTGGACTGAGGTCGCCCCGGGGAGAAGAATTAGCTTACGGAAGGGGTGTTGGTTTGAAGTGATCCGCCGTCGCTTCAAGTAATTAGCGCCGCTAACAACAACAGCTTTGAACATACTCACTGGTTCTCCAACAACCGAACTCTACAGACAAGGCCGTGATAGAGCACTCGGCTTGATCAAGGGCCACCTCATCGACAAGAACGGCCAGGATCCGAAATCCGTCCGCACATCGTGGAAGAAGGGGGAGGTGAGGTTGAAAGGGGAGGCTGTGGCTTCTGTCAACGACGACGCCCAGATCACGACCGCAGAGGAGTGGAAGGAGGAGGTCCAGAAGCAGATCGAGGAGTGGTTCGAGAAGAGAGGGGGGAGGAGGGTAGACGACGAGTAGGACAGGCGCCAGCGTGCACATGCGCGCCAAGGCCGTGCCCGGCCAAGGACATCCACAAGACGGTGTTCTACAGCAGGGGAAGGTGCAGTGGGTGCGAATGTCGAGGGCCATGTATTCGCAGCTCTCTGTCATCAGGCGCAAGGCGAAGCTTCAGAACAGGATTATTGCTATTGGCGGCGATTGGAATGCAGTTTGGGAGAGCGGCGGCGACGGATGCGGCAACAAATTCATCGGCGAACATGGTATGGGACACTGGAGCGACAGAGGAGACTTTCTGGCGGCGTGGTTTCCGGAGGAAACGTTATCATCTATATGTATATATATATTATGTCATGCCAGAGAGTAGCAGAAGGACTCACACCAAGTGTGGCAACAATCGACATTTTTTCTCTGCGTGTGCCCACGCGCGAAAGGTCTCACCCGCTTTTCTGGGGCTGCAGATTCCATGGGTGTTGGCCTGGATCACAGAGCAGTCGCAATGGAACTGAAGGTGCCGATTGTCCGGCGCCAACAAGAGAGTCAGTCACAAAAGCCAGCGCCACGTTTTCATCTACAGAGTGGGTATGGTGCCCAAGTCGATGACAATTTACGTGCTCGCATCGAGTTCTGCGAAGAATATGGAGCAACACCGTCAACTACAATAGTGTGTGTGTGTGTGTGCGTGGGAAATTTGAGGATGTCTGTCGCGATCAGCTCGTGAAAATGAGAACGGAGGCGCGACAAAGGAACAACACCACAACCAGCTACCGCCCCATTTTCTCCTGTTGGTGTCTGAAAAACAGGCCTCCCGGGCAGGAGGGGCAGGGCGAAGGCCAGCGAAAGTTATCAGTGAGGAGATACAGCGTGAATTCGGAACATGGGAGCGGGAACGGACAACAGAGCGCATTGATGCGATCCTGGAGAATTTCGCGAAGATTGGTCGCATCCACGATATACAACAATTTCAAAAAGCGACGGCTCACCAATGTGGTTGATATCTTTGGGAACCCGCGTTCGGACAGACAAGGCATCGTCGACGTTTTCGCCGCGTTATACAAAGATTTGTGCAAGCCAAGGGAGACCAACCACGACTCCGAGCTTGGCGTTGACATCAATGGAGACACAGCCAATGCACCGTCAGTTGCAGTTGAGGAAGTTGAAAAGGGCACAGCCGCAGAACGGACAGGAGTTGTGGCTGAAATATTCAAAGCCGGCGGGCCGCATCTGAAAGAAGCGCTGGCAAATGTGTTCGCAGACATTCTACGTAGTCCGCGGGGGTGAACCGCCAGATCCGTGGAGACACGCTTGCGTTAAGGTGATCTTCAAGAAAGGGGATCCTACGCTTCCCGAGAACTACAGACCGATTCTCATTCTTCCCATAATGTACAAGCTTTTCGCCATGGCGCTAAACGGGCGGCCGGCGAAATTCCCCGACGGGAACCAGTCCGTGGGCCAAGCTGGATTTCGCGAGGGATTTGGCTGCGATGACCATTTGGTGACCCTTGCGCTCATTCACGAGAAGACCAGAGAGTGCAACTTGGAGCTCTGGGTCGCTGCCGGGGACTACCAGAAAGCATTCGACACCGTGACAGTTCTATCTTGCATGCTCTGCGCCAGCAAGTGGTTCCTGAGGCATGCGTTCAAGTGTTGAGACGATTGCGCGCGGGACAAAAGTGTCGGATCGGGAGAGCCGGGCGCTCAATATTGAAAGGGTCTCGAAGAGGGCCGACTCAATGTCATCAGTTATCTTCAACGCAGTTCTCGAAGCAATCATGCGGGACCTCAAGAGGAAGTGGAGGAAGGGTAGGATTGGACTCTATATGGGGTTGCGTTATTTGACCAAATAGAGGTTCGCCGACGACGTTCTCTTGCTTGGAACCAGCAGAGCGCACATGCGACGGATGTTGGCATACTTGCGCGAGAAGGCGCGCTCTGCCGGCTCGCTGCTTCACATCGGCAAGACAAAGATCCTGTCCAACGTGGCGGACCGCAAGGGAATGCTGCGACAAAAGGACTTCGAAGCTGGCGAAGGGAGTCGAATTCCTGGAGTACGAGGACAGCGCCAAGTACTTGGGCAGACAGTAAACGTTCAGCGATCACCACGACGTGGAGATCAACCACAGGATCTCGAGGGGGCGGGCTGCTTTCGGAAAGTTCAGATCCGAATTGTGCAATCGACATTATCTCTTGCAATCCAGGCTGAGGCCGTTCGGTGCAGTCGTGTCTTCCACGGCGCTGTTTGGGAGCGGTGCCTGGGCGCTCACTGCAGCACGCGAGCAACAACTCAGCGCGACTATGCGAAAGATACTTCGGGAAATGGATGGCGCACGCAGGTCGCGTCGCCGTCCGCTTCCCATGCGAGTGCAGCCTCTCGGGGGGCACCCGTGCCCGCGCCGTCGGTCGACTGCCAGGTGGACGCCGGCTTCAGCGAGGAAGAAAGTTCGGATTTCTGGTCGACGAGGACGAGGCGCGGAGGTCTCTCTGCCGCATGGTGAGCAGGGTCGCCCAGAACATGCTAATCACGGGACAGCCCGGATCGTCCGCTGGACTGTGCTTTGGTTGAGGCTCTCTTCGACTACGCGTAAGAGTGACCCTTCGCCGGAGTGACCTTCGGTGCTGGCCCAAAGGGTGTCCGGGGATTTTTTTGGTGGAATGAGCTTGGCTTCGCGTCGGCACCCGCATCGCATGATTATGCTCGCATCTGAGCGCGCCAGGCTTGGGCCCACCCCTTACAATCGACAGCAACGCACACGCGTTGAACCCCGCAGCTTGCATTGGTTACCCGAAGGGGAGCTGGTCGACCAGACGGCGCGTTTTCCGGACCAGGACCAGTCCCGAATCCCAGCCCACATCCCGAAATGTGTGGTTGAATAATTTTGGATACCTTTGGATATGTTTGAATATCTTTGAATATATTTGAATTTTTTTTTTCGAGCCGATTGGGATCTTTACTATCATAAGTTTCCCAAAGATATTCGAACATATTCCAGGCTCTTGGGCGGGGCCGGTTTTGGCCATGGCGCCGGGCCTGGTCAGACAGACGTCATCGCGATGCAGCCCGGCACTGCCAGATCTTATCGCGGTGGCCCCCGGCAGCGTCTGGTTTTTGCGGGCCTTTTGAAGTGCCATTCGGGCGCTCGAATTCAATCGGCGGAATTCCGCGGTTGCCCGCTGGTGGAAAACAAATATTTCGAGTGGCGCCCCGCCGATCGTTGATGCGGCGCGGCAGCGCCGGCTTGCGCGATTGCGTTGGGCCCCCACGGGCGCCCCTGAAGCCGCGCGCCAAAGGTCATTCCAGCCCAGGGTCACTCCTACATGTAGTCGAACTCTGGTCTCAGGAGTACACTTACTTGTAGCACTTGGTCACGAAATATCAGATCATGGTTGCGGGTGGCTTGGCCCCTATCCCGGAGGAGCCCTACTCGTTAGGGTCGATGCCATGGTTCGATGAGATCCCCGAGGGTTGTGAAGACTATTGCGTTTGAGCGCGGCTGCGCTCTGGGCTGCAATTTTGTTGGAATTCGATTTGTTGGCGACGACGGCACTGTGCGATGTGAGGCGGTGGTGCCTTGTAGCATTGTCGCAACGGGTCGCCCCCGAGGTACTCGAGGTCCGTTCCCAGTCCATGTTAAAGACAAATCCTCCTCCTCCTCCTCCTCCTCCTCCTCCTCCTCCTCCTCCGCCTCCTCCCCATCCTCCACCTCCACCTTCTCCTCCTCCTCCTCCTCTTCCTCCTCCTCCTCGTCCTCCTCCTCCCTCCTTCCCTCCCTCCACAATTACTCAATATGAATACTATTCTCCCTCTTCCCCTGATGACGTCTTTTGCGTATTCGCCCCCCCCCCCCCGCGTATTGTTTTTTTACACACACGATTCCCCGGAGTTGGGTTTTCGCTTGCGTTTTTTTTCAAAATGCTGCTCTCGCTGAGGCGCCGGCCTCATTTCTGCTCCCGAATCGTTCCGAATCGTGCTCCCGCTGCAGCGTGGGCCTCATTTTCGGATCGGTGTTTTGCCTCCGTCGTTCAGGATGGCGTTCTCGCCCCAGCGCGGGCCTCTTTCTCGCGCGCCCATCCGCCCGCCACCACCGCGCCGCACCACGCCCCGCCCCGCCGCACGCACACCCACCGCCACTTCCACCCACCAACGCACGCACGCACGCACGCGCACCACCACCGCGCACCGCCACCACCACCGCACTACCCCACCCACCACCACCACGCTACACCGCGTCACACCACATCACACGCGCGCACACACAGACACGCACGCACGCACGCACACGCACGCACGCACGCACGCACACGCACACACACACACACACACACACACACACAAACACACAAACACACACACACACACACACACGCACACACACACACACGCACACACACACACACACACGCACACACACACACACACACACACACACACCGCCACCACCACCACCACCACCGCCATCACGCACGTACGCACTGGCCCACCACCAAACCACCAAGACGCCACACCACGTCACACCACAGCACACGCGCACACACGCACACACACACATACACACCACCACCACAACAACCACAACCACGCACGCACGCACGCACGCACGCGCACCACCACCCACTACGCACACGCGCGCGGAGCCACAGGTCCGCTACGACACGCGTCCGCGGATAGAGAAAATCAGCGCCATGGTAAGGGATGGGAGGGAGGGGTAGGATGTCAGATGTACGTTAACGCGAGCGCACCTAACTTGCCTCCCTCCCCTCCCTAGCTCCCTCTCCCCTTCCTGATCTAACGCGTCATCGTCCTCCGCCTCCTGCTGTTCCTGTTGTTTCTGCTCCTCCTCCTCCTATGTATATGAGCTCACTGTTCCGCTCACGCAGCAACTGATGAGCCGTATCGTACTACGGCAATGTGGATATCAAGGTCCTGTAGGACCCCCCCCCGCTGGCAGGTAAAAAAGGGATCCACCGCAACGGGACGGGATGGGGGGGAGGGGTGAGGTGCTAGATGTGGCGCGAGCGCAACTGGCCTGCCCTCACTTTCTCCCTCCTCCTTCTCCCTCCTCCTTATCTCCTCTCCTCCGCGGAAGGCGTTAGGCCCCTGACGATGCCAGCGCCGTCGATCTCTCGCACCTCTCTGGCTGCGGCGGTCTGGCCCCTCTCTGGGGCCTTCCCTCCGCTGGGGTGCTGGGAAAGCTGTGGTGGGGAGCCTCCCCGTACCTCCCGCAACTCCTCCCTCCCTGTTCCACCCTACTCCTCCATTCCTCGCTCTCCTCTCTCGCTCTCCTCGTTCGCTCTCTTCCCTCCCTCCCCATCCCACGCTCCCCTTCGCGCTCTCGCCAGGTGCTCCCCTCGCGGCCGCTCCGCAAGGCCGGCCGGGGGCGGGTGGCGAGCCGCAGCCTGCGGCGCCTGAGGCCCCGCGGCGCGGGGGGCAGGAGAAAGGCACGTCACATTGAGGATGAGGCTGATGATGAGGAGGAGGGGGAGGAGGAAGAGGAGGAGGAAGAGGAAGAGCAGGAGGTTAGGGAGGTGGGCGATGAGGAGCAGGAAGGGTATCCCTAAATCTGGTGGAAGAACGCATCCTAGCACTCCTTGCAGCGAGGGTATAGAGCTGAACTCCACGCTTGAACTACAGCAGGGGCAGCTTGCTCTAGGGCCTGTACAGCCTCGTCGGGGTACTCTTCTTCCTCCTCCTCCTCCTCCTC
Source organism: Prorocentrum cordatum (assembly GCA_963575745.1). Taxonomy (NCBI): domain Eukaryota; class Dinophyceae; order Prorocentrales; family Prorocentraceae; genus Prorocentrum; species Prorocentrum cordatum. The sequence goes on from CAUYUJ010017227.1 coordinate 450,106, forward strand.
CTCCTCCTCCTCCTCCTCTGCCAAACCCAACCCAAAGCGCTCATTTCCCTCCTCCTCATCCTCCGCCAAACCCAGCCCAAAACGCTCCTCCTCCTCCTCCTGCTCCTCATCCGCCTCCTCTTCCTCATCCTCCTCCATTATTTTCCCTTGTGAACAACTCCTACCTGTCGCACCCCGAGACGTGTCGGCTTGAGACTTTCTCACCACTCATGGCCCTTGAGCTTGAGATCTGCGAAAGCTTCACAGAGGGAGGGCGGGTGCTTTTCAAAATGTGGCTCTCGCCGTAGCGCCACGCACTCTCGTTTTAAGTTTGCAAGAGTTTCACGGATGGAGGGCAGATGGTTTTCAACATGTGTTTTCGCATTCGCACCACGCGGATTCGTATTAAACAACATTTGCAAGGACTTCACGGATGGAGGGCGGGCAGTCTCCAAACTGTGTCGCTCGTTTTAAAAGTTTGCAAACTTTTCACGGGTGGATGGGTGTCCTTTTCAAAGTGTGGATCTCGCCTTAGCGCCGCGCACATGTGTCGTACAAGAGTTGTTCTTGTGTTTGACGTCCCAGGAATGGTGTCCTGTCACGGTGTATGATTGGCATTGCGCACTAATTAATTGCGTTGATCCGCGGAGGTGAAGGCCGAGGAAGGGTGTTCTGGCATGGTTCAGGATGGTCAGGACGCAGCAGTAACATTGATTCGTTGCGTTGAAGTTCCAATAATGGCGTTCTGGCGCTGTTCGGGATCTTCAGACGATTGTCTTCCAACGGGCCTTTCCCTTCAGTGTTGATGAATCATTGTAGAGGTTTGTGAAGAGGGGATTTAGAAGGAGGCATTTCTTGCAACATCGTTGATGAGCCTTGGGTGTGCACTGGTCCTCCCCCTCCTCCTCCTCCTCCTCCTCAAGGTCCTCGGGGTCATCGAGGTTGGCGGGGGGGGCCCGCGGGGCGACTTGGGGCTGGTCGCAAGGGGGCTGGGGCGACGAGGAAGCAGCGGCAGGAGCAGAACCAGCGGGGTCGGGAGGCGGAGGCTCAGGTCGAATCCCCTGCGGCTCTCGCACCCGTCACGCCGCGCTGCTGGCAAAAAAGGCGCCTGCCGCCACCATGCGGCCCCCTTCCCATACACATGTGAACCTGCAGCTCTGATCCAGCATTCGTGGTCCAGGGCTTGTTTGATTTCAAGGTCCATGGTATGTTCACGATGTAGTGCTAAAGGTGCAGGGTTTTCTCTGTTTGGGTCCCCCAAACCGTTTGCTCCAGGGTTCTCAGCGAAGATCCATAAGGCTGGCCACAACACCTTCCATCAAGCCCTTGACCCTCGCCCAGTGCCGAGGTCCCGCTCGGGCGAGCCCGACCGCCTTACTCCAAGCGATCTCCACTGGTCGCATTCGATCTGCTAGGAGGGGAAGGATGCCGAGCCAAGCAGCAATGACCTGGACGCGGCCGTAGGCCAGAAGGCCATCCGTTTCAGCGACACCAAGCCTTATGCACGTTGTCGGGCATCCTCCTCCTGGCAGTTTGTAGCCAGTAAGCGCTGCCACTGTTCTCCGCATCTGAAGCAAAGCAGTTGAACTTGGGCCTTGGGCCGCAAGTCTATAAGTGGAGGCCGGACGGTCTCCCGTCTTAGCCAAAAGTCTGGCGTGTGGGATTGCATTGGCCAGCTTGCGGATACGCAGAGCACGCTGCTGATTTTGCCGATCCTATCCTTCATCGCTTGCGTATCCCTACGAATTGCGTGCCCACCTATGCGAAACACTCTGGCTTACCTGAGCCACTTGAGGGCGACCCCAGAACCCTCGAGGGCGTTCGAGATCTCGTCCGCCGGTCGAGGTGGGTCGATGAGCAGCGTAGACTTGGGAGAAGCTTTCAAAACTGCTGCCTGAGCCGCTTAGCCAAGGCTGTTGCAAGAGCTCTGGCTCGTAAAGTAATATCGACCTCGCAGCCAATCTCCGTCTGCCCGAGGTCGTCGACTCAGGTGGAAAGCTCTGAGGGCCTGAAATCTGCGCGCATGGTCTCCAGTATCGGCCAAAGTGAAGGCTTCGCTAGATGGAGAGACTGAACAGCCAGCGATCAGAGAGCGGTCTGGGCGAATGGGCAGGGGCACTACTCCCTCTACTATCTATGGGCGAGGCGCGCGACGGATGGCCAGGTCAATCGCAAACACTGGAATTGGATTACTGACCCCCTTGGCCACCTGCGAGACATGGAAGAGCCGAACATGACAATAGAGCTTGTCTACATTCCGAAACACCTCCGACCAAGAGAAGTGTTGGATGGTGCGCATATTTCATTTACAGTGTCGAATGAGGGCTGCTCGCAGGAGAGCTGGATTATGGCTGCACTCTAATTCGCGATCTCCCACATCCGAGCCCTGCCCCACGTCCGGTGTAAGCCGTGAATCAGTGCAGCAGGAAGGTCAGCAATTTGATTCGTGGATGAGCTGAACAAAGTTTAGCAAAACTTGCGGGGGGGCAATCTCCTGGCCCTCCACGCTCCTGGGCAACTCGAGCAGGTCTTCCAGACCTTCCCGTTGCAAGCACCGTGGCCAGTTGGGGCTTTGCTGGTCAGCCCCGACTCCAACTCCGTCGCCTCTGAAACTCTCGATGTCCTGGGGCAATGTCCAGTCTAATGCCTAAGTATTCGTCCTCTTCACCACTCCCCTCCACCACCCCCTGCTCTTCCCACTCCTCCAGTTCGCCGGCGTCAGCGTTGGCCTGTACCTCGGGCATTTTTTCGGAATGCAGGAAGACCACATGTGCATCAAGCAAGCGGCAGTCAGATTGGGTGGATCTGGATGCTTTGTTGCTATCTCTCTATACTTCTCTCGTCCTCGCTCCTGCATCTCGCTGACAGCACTGCCTGACCAGCCCGAAAGTTACCGCTGGCCGTGGGCGCCGCAATCTAGCGCCTCTGGGTCAGCGCTAGGCGCCAAAAGTTACCGCTGGGTCCAGCATCTAGCGCGGCAGCCGCACTCGTGTGCGAGTACAGAGGCGGGGTGGCAAGAGCTTGCCATCTGATGGCCATTCCCGTCCTGTACGATTTCGTGCGCGGTTTTGATGCCCCTGGAGAACAGACGTCTTGCACAATCCGCAACGCCGTGAAACGATCACGACCGGAGTCCTCGACTCCACCCTTTGGCGTCATCTCTCTTTCTCTCTCTCTCTCTCTCTTTCTCTCTCTGCAGACGGCGACGTCCGTCGAAGCTGGCGCGGGCAGCCATGTACGAAGTTTGGCGACTCGTGCCTCGTGCCAGGCCGTGTTCCGTGCTGCCGAGTGGGCCGAGCAGCGCGGCGAGTGCTGTTTTCGATGGGCTCTGCCTTTCCGAAGCTACGCTCGATTGGCAACGGACGGTCCCCTGCTTTGCAAGAGCTGCTTGTCTCCGCAGGCCCGAGTTCGATTGTGACTGCTCCTGTGTTGTACCAGCTCTGCTTTGCAATAGCTGCCAGTCCGCATGCCCAAGGTCGATTGGCAAAACAGCCAACGCGGCGGCGGCTTTGTTGCACCATCTCTGCTTTGCAATAGCTGCTTCTCTTTGCAGACCTAGACAAATTCCATAAGACGCACCCCCCCCGCACCTTCCAAATCATGACCCAGTCGTTGAGGGAGACCGTGGTTGGCAGCAAGGTGGCCCCAAGAACCTCCCATATTCCCCCAAGAGACCCTCCAATGATGAGCTTCGCAGCAAAAAGAGATGCCAGGGAAGCGTTCGCAGGGACAAACACTCCACCAGTTCGCAGGGAAGGGCTCGCTAGCAAAAATCTTAGAATCTTGGGGTCCGAAACCGGAATGAAACCACAGCCCATAACCTGGCAAGAGAAGAAGGAGCAACATGATGAGGAGGAAGAGGGGAATATTCAAGATGAGGAAGAGGGAGTCGGCGTAGCGGGAGGAGGAGATGGAGGAGGAGGAGGAGGAGGGGGAGGAAGAAGAGAGGGCAACATTCAGACGGAAGCCAATGTGATGGGTACACCCGGCACGAGGCAGACAGCGAGGGCGGAGGACTTGGCGCAGATCCGGAAGGATTTGCCCCGCACATTTTCGGAGGAGCCGACGGTGGCTGCGCTCGCAGAGGTGTCCGAGGAGTTGCCCGTACCAGCCTTCCCCCTCTACCTTCTCCCCTCTCCCTTCCCCTCCTCCCCCTTCTCATTATCCGTTTTCCTCCTCGTCCTCTTCCTCCTACCTACTTTCTCCCTCCTGCTTCTCCCCCTGGTCGTCCTCACGCCCTCCTGTTGGGTCTCCCTCCCCCCCTTGAGCCCCAAATGCCCGTGGCGCTCCCCTTCCGCGCCGCCCTCGGCCTGCGCTCAGCCGCGTCCCTCAAACCCACTGGCTTTGAGCTCCAGCGATTCCCTCTCCCGCGTTCTCGTCGTCCTCGGCCTCGGCGCCTTGCTCGCCAGAGCTGTTCGGCCGCCGAACAACGGAGCCACGTGCGAGACAAACGGTGGCCCCTCTGGTAAGGTGGCGCCTCGCCCTCCTGGCAGCCCCGCGTCGGTTTCCCGTCCCCAGTGGCGCAGCGCCTGGCGCGATCTGTACCCCCCGGCACCACTGGTAACACCCGGGCGCCCAGGGCCTCGAAAAGAGGAGGGCGCGCTCGCACGTACACCAACTTGCGCCTTCCGCGCTGGCAGCGCCTCGGGAATATCCCCTTGAACCAAGAGCCGCGCACTAGCTTGCTGATCTGGCAACCTCTGGGCAGGCGTGTGGGAAGCACTTTCCTGCCCCATTGTCGCGCGGACTCGACAGACATTGGAGCGCAAATCAGCTGCATTACGTGTCCTGCGCCATCGCGGGCCGCTGAATGGCCGCATGGTGTGAACCCCGAGCCGCCAACAACTGAGTGTAAGTGGTCCTTTCGAGCCACCGTCAGCGCCAGGGCGTATCCCCCCACGGCCAACCAGGCACATTGAAAGTGATGCGGGTTGTCTGCGTCCGAACGGCTAGTGAGCGTCCCAAGTTTCTGCTGGGCTTGGCTGGCACAACGGGCCTCAACATACAATACAACCGGATCATGTTTCGCAGTTGCGGGGCTCCGATTTTCCGTATGGTTTCACACGCAATTCGAATTCATGTCCGTTGGCGCCAGCATCAAGGATCCATCGGGAATCTCACACCTCGACATGGGGAATGCTTGCTCGCATCTACACCCCTCGAAGCGCCCCTCGATGCCATTGCTTGTGATACGCGCGCGGCTACATTCACACAGCAGCAATGCTAAGGGTGCCGTCACCAGCCTGGCGAGTTTGTTTAAACATTGTGATGTCTCATGCGCCCCGCTGAAGGAATGCCAAACAACAACGGATGCGGCAGGCCAGTATTTCGACGGTGGCGGGCCTATTTGCGGCCATGGAGCTTGCACAGCGATGCGAAGTCAGGGCGCTGAGCCTTGCCCAGAGACGCGAAGTCTCACGGCGCGAAAGGTCACGCGCGGAATCACGAACTCCAGAAGATGTCATCGAGGTCTGACGATCGAGTAGGGCACATTCTTCTGTGGGCTTCCTGAGCGGAGGATCCGGGAGCCTAAACCCTGGCCAGCTGAAGTGCTAGCCTTCGACCTTTGGTTGAAGATGCGCATTCCCCGGGCGCGCGAGGATCTCGCGCAGATCTGTGATCCCACGAGGCCGTCGAATGTCGACGCGCGCGCCGTGAACCTCCTGCGTGGAGCCACCGACTCGAATCCCGGAGACCGAGGTCCTGGCAGCTGGCGCTAGCTTCCCACCTCTGTGCTTTCATATGTGAGTTTCCAATGTGTACCAGAGCCTCACGTGGGAGTGGGCCCTCGCGGAAATTCAAAATTTGCGCTCGAGCCGGAAAAGTCATACATGGGTTTTCATTTTGGACACCTATTGCGAAGGCCTTACTGCCGGTGCAGCCGACCCTTAAGGGGGACGACGACGACGACGACGACGACGACGACGACGACGACGACGACGTTGACGTGGGTCAGAGTCCTCAGGGATTCTGTTTGGGGTCTCTGCTGAGTGCTTTCGGAGGCCTCTGGGGGGCAGTTAGGGGGGCCCCTTGTGAGCATCTGGGAGGCATCTTGACTCTCGGGAGCCTCTTGGGAGCCTCCTGGGGCTTCCTGGGGGCCTCTTGGGGCCCTCTTGGAGCCTCTTGGGGCCCTCTTGGGTGCCTCTTGGGGCATCCTGGGAGCCTCTCGGGGCGGAGGGCTCGAAATGTCCGTTTGGTTTCCCTTGTGTGGGCACCCTCTTGGAGCCCTCTTGGGGGCCTCTTGGGCCGTCTTGCAGGCGTCTTGGGCCGTCTTCGGGCCCTCTTTGGCTCGTTTCGGGACCCTCTGGGAGCCCTCTTGGGGTGATCTTTGGAGCCTCTTGGGCCGTCTTGGAGCGTCGGAAAGCTGAAAAGGCGAGAACGCCCAAGTCCATGAAAAACTTAAGGAAAATCTGAGAATGTTGCCCCTTTGGGATCTCTTGGGAGTGCTCTTCGAGGCCTCTTGGGGCGTCTTCTGCCCTTGTGGGCCGTCTGGAGGCCGTAAAGACGTCTTGGACCGATCGTTCGGCGATTCGGGGTCCTCTTGGACCGTCTTGGGGGCCTCTTGGGGTAGTCTTGGCTCGTCTTGGGACGTTTTTGGGCCCCGGGCCCCCCCAGGGGAGGGTGGTATTCTGACCTGGGACCCCCTCCCGGGACACCTCCCCCTGGACCCCCCCTCAGTACCCCTTTCCCCCCACCCCCCGGCGGGGAAGGGATCAAAGGGAAGAGGCTTCCCTTCGACTCAACTACGACGTTGCTGAATTTCATTTCGCTGTGGCTGAGTTGCTTGAGGAGAGGGGCGCGATGAAAGAGGGTGGAGAGGCGACGGGCGCAGGGAAAGGGGAGGGGCGGCGGCGACGAGGACGACGACGACGACGACGAACGGCGGCGACGAGGACGACAACGACGACGACCACGACCACGACGACCACGACCACGACGACCACGACGACGACGACGACGACGGCGACGACGACGACGAGTCCAGCGGAACAGCACATTCCACACGCCGACAGGGCCGGTGGATTCTGGATATCCACCGCGGCAGTTGACATTTTTGCCACAGGGCTTCGCTTGAAGATGCGGACGCTCAATTGCGCCAGGGGTTCAAGGGGAACCGCGAATCCAAGAAGACATTCGAGTATACACGCTCGAACCAAAAAGTGCACCGCCAGATGCGAGACCGAACCGTATTCCATTGTCTGATCTCTGGCCTGCTGAGAGATGATCTTCCTCCACTTCGCGGGGTGCGCGACTGGAACACGTAAAGTCTGGGCGTTGCAGGGCTTCTTGGTGGCCTGATGGAAGCTCCAGGGGTAGTCGTTACACAGAGCCTGCCGTGTTGATCTGCCGTGCTGGTCTGTTGGAGACCCTTCATGGGGCCGTCTTGGGGCCTTTTGGGGCCGTCTTGAGGGCATCTTTCGCATCTTTGAGCCATCTTGAGCCGTCTTGGGCCCCTCTTGAACGGCCTGTGGGTATGTGGGCACGGTCTGGGGCCTCCTTCGGCTGGCTTGGGACCCTCTTGGGCCGCCCTGGAGCCATCTTGGGGGTCTCTTCGGCCATTTGGGGGCCGTCTTGCTCGAGGATCCTGGGGCCATCTTGGGGCCATATCGGAGGCCTCTTGGGCCGTCTTGGGCTGCCGGAAATCCGACAAGGCGAGAGCGCGATCTTTGATCAACCGATGGGGTTCACGTCATTGAGCCCGCAGAGCGGGAGCCACGAGCGGGCCCCCTTTTCGGAAAATTGGTTTGCAAATGCTGATGAAGGGGGAGGAAGGAGAGGAGAAGGAGGAGCAGCAGGAGGAGGAGGAGGAGGGGGAGGAGGAGGAGGAGGAGGGGGAGGCCTCTTGTTGGCCTCTCGGGGCCCTCTTGGGGCCCTCTTGGCCCTGGGCGCCTCCCTGGGCCAGTCGGCCACGCGCTTGTGAAGAAAAGGTTGCCGCGAGCTCGGGCAGCAACAATGGCCGAGAACTTGGGCGGCAAAGTTTGTCACGCGCTCGCGCAACCGCAAGCTGTGATGCAGGCCGCGAGGTCAGGCAATGCACTTGGGCATTAGCGTGGACGCCAAGTTTGGCAGTGAGCGCGGGCAGCAGAACCTGCGTACACTTTGCGCATCTATTTCCCCCGGGCTGGGGAAGCACAGTCTTCGATAACATCGGGACGCAGACTTGGGCGCGAGCTTGCGCAACATAACTTCCGGATGTTTCGGCATCAGAATACCCCCGCGCTCCAGCATCCGCTTTGACTGCACACGAGGGCAGCGCAATGCAATCCAATGTAGTTGATCAGAACCTGTCCATCGCCTCGTTGGCGATGTTGGGTGAGCGCTTTGGTTGCTCGCAGAATTTTGCCGCAAACCAGCACGTCAGAACTTGCCCAGAAGCTGGTCCGTCAGATTTGGGCAGCAGCGTGGTGGCCGAGCTGGGCGGCGCGAGCTTCCGAACCAGAACCAAAGCTGCGGCGGCAGCGTCTGGCGCAAGCTTGCGCGATAGATTGGCCGCAAGGCTAGGCCGCACAATTGGCTGCGAGCTCGAGTAGCCCAGAAGGACGCCACAAGCCTCGCTTGCATGATCGCCATCGGGCCTGCGTAGCAAACATGTTGCGCACTCTTGCGCACGGGCATCGTGCGCGAGCTTAAAAGGCAGAGCTCTCCGCAACGTTTGCGGAGCAGGACTGGCCGCCGGCTTGGGTGGCAGAAATGGGCGCCACAGGCTCAGGCCGCGTCTTGATTCTCAAGCGCGTGGAGGCACAGTTGGCCAGAGCGCGCGAGCCTGTGCAGCAGAGCTGCCCGAGGATGGGCGGCAGATCTGGTCGCGAGGTTGAGCCGTTCATGGGCCATCAGCTTGGCCGGCGCAGCTGCCCGCACACTCGGGTAGCATAACTGGCCGCGGGCTTGGGCAGCATCATCGGGGTCAAGATTTGGTCGTGAGCAGCCACAAATGTTCAGAGCCCCGAATCATCAGGGGTAACTCGGGTCAGGGATAACTCGGGTTCGTTTTTCGGGAATCCAAACCCGAGTTACCCCAGACCCGAGTTACCCCGGATAACTCGGGCGTCCAGAGCCCCGAATCATCAGGGGTAACTCGGGTCAGGGATAACTCGGGTTCGTTTTTCGGGAATCCAAACCCGAGTTACCCCAGACCCGAGTTACCCCGGATAACTCGGGCGCCCAAAATGTAGGCGACGGAGTTGGCCCGAAGCATCAGCTGCATTCTAATCTGGGTCGACAGATTTGGCCATGATCTTCGGCAGCGCTGCCTGGGCGATGTATAGCTCCAGAGCGCAACGCACATGCCTCTGTTGCAGCGTTGGCCACACGAGCTCGCATCCTAGTTGGCAGCAGGCGCATTTAGCTCCATGCTCGCGCTCGCGAGGCCTACAGTTTTCCTCCACGAGTGATTGTAAGAGTGCGCCATGTAACATCAATCATTGTTCTGCCTTTCGTCGCTTGACATCCGAATCCGGATCAAACCTCTGGGTTTGTTTTGGAGGTCGCCGCGGCGATCGCGGAGTCCACACATCGGGGCAATGTTTGTGTCAAGGAGCGGCATGCCCCTTCCCAGCGCCCCCTCGTTCTGCGTTGTAAATGTGTTCCATATGTGGCTCAGAGTAGCCATACAGCGATAGAGAGTTGTCCATCTATGTCCAACATGGGCAGTCCTGCATTCTGGTTAGAGGTCAATCTCACGTAACCTGTCTTGTCCGTGCGTGCTTCCTCGCCGCCCTCGCGCGGATCCCGCAGAAACGGGAACGCCAAATCGGGCATGCTGAGGGTGCAGGGACGTGAGCTCTTGGGCAGGCCGACGCCTCCTGTTGGGCGGCCTGCGCGAATGACCAACGCATTAAGAGAAGGTCTGTGGGCGTAAGTTCCCGACCGCTGAGACACAGAATGTGCCATTCTGTGCCAGCGCCAACGCTGCCAATGAGCGGCCCAAGTTTCTGAGACCCGCGGGTGGCACAACAGTCTCCCTCTGGGACTAATTGATTGTGTGCGGGTGCGAATCTCCGAATTCCCGAAAGGCTCCGTTGACCTGCACTTGGAATCACCGCCCTCATCGCTCCTCCCCTGTCTTCTGCTGCGTATCCTCCCTCCTCGCTCCTCGCGTTTCCCGCCTCCTCTTGCTGCTTATCGTCGTCGTCGTCGTCCCCCTCCTCCTTCTCCTCCTCCTTCTCCTCCTCCTCCTCCTCCTCCTCCTCCTCTGGACATTTTATGCCAGGGCGTCCGCCACCCCTTTGGTCTCAAGTGTCCGGGGCGCTCCTATTGTGATCATCCCTCGGTCTGCCCTCCGCCAGAGAGGAGCTCCTGCTCGAGTACGCGGCGAGCGACCCTGAGGTCGCTGGTCGAGATCAGAGGAGGAGGAGGACGATGAGAAGCAGGAGGAGGAGGAGGTCGACGGGGAGGAGGGGAAGGAGGAGCGGGAGGAAGAGGGGAAGGAGGAGGAGGAGGATGAGGGGATTTTGATCAAGAATATGATTAAACCTCCGGCTGGTCAAGACAGAAGGACACGCAACGCACAGGACATGTACGGGTGCCATGGCAGTTCCAGGAGCACACAATGTATCAGAATTCAGGTGGGGGCACGACGCGGTGGCTCATGAGTGCAACAGCTGGGGACCACCCGGACGAAGGAGGGACAGTGTTGGGGATTGGGAGGTGCAGCAGTCAGACTACGCCTGCAGATGGGACGCCACCATCCGCTGAGCGAAAATCTCGTCCGCATCGATGGACGGCGATCGGAACACATGTGCGGCGGCTAGCAGTGTGACATGGCGCAACCACCTGTGCATATGCAGCCTTATCTGCTCGTCCGCCACGCGAGCAGTCGCATGCATGGTGCCATCACGTTGCTGGAATCTAGACGGCAATTCTGCACGAGATCGCCTTGTCAGAACCCACTTCCAAGTGAGGGCGTCCATCTTCGACCTCTCAGGGTCTACTTCGATCCGACCGAACCGATTCGAGGCCGGTTTTGGCCAGCCCGATCCGATTCGACCCTGATATTTGCGGCCCGATGATTTCGTGGTGCTGTTGTGCATACTGGCGCAGCCAATCCGATTCGATGCCGACTCCGTGCCGATGCAGCCCGATCCGACGAAGATTCCGACCGGTCCGATTTCCCGATTCGATGCCGACAGACCTTGCCCCTCGGCCAGCAAGCACGGACTGGGACGGTCACGAGCCAGGGGGTCCCCAGGGAGCCTTTGAGGGCCTGGAACCTCCAGGGGTCGAGGAACAGACAGTCACATCCGGGCCTCGATGCCAGCTGGTGCGAGAGTGAGGCTAAATGGAGGTCGAACGCACAAGGTGGAGTCATCCAGCACCGCGATGCCGCTGTGCGAGACCTGTCCGAAGATGAATTCGCACGTCCTGTTTCAAGGGGAATGGGAGAACGTCGGGCCTAACAGCATGTTGGAGCTGGGGGCGACGGTGGCAGTGCTTTGGCAGTTGAGTCGTGCATCGCAGTCGCAGGGGCGCAGGGTTTTGCTTCCAACCCTCCCTCCGTTGGGTTCTCCTTTTGAATAGGGCGCGGGGGTCTCCAACCCAAGCCGACCCGTCCTCTCCTCCTCCTCCTCCTCCTCCTCCTCCTCCTCCTCCTCCTCCTCCTCCTCCTCCTCCTCCTCTTGTCTCATCCTCCTCCTCCACCTGCCTCCTTCTTCCTCTCCTCCTCCTCCTCCTCCTCCATCTCCGTCCGTAGCCATCTTGGCTCAAGGCAATGAACCGTCCCGACGACCGCGAGTCTCTCGGGGCGACATCTGAGCGCGAGGGAGGTCCCGCTTTGAGGCCACTCTCCATCCCAAGCAGTGTGATCCCTACCCCGCGGCCAGCTTTCGACTCTTCTTCTGTGAGCTCCTGGAGGAGCAGCACTGCCCCATTCTTCCCCTGTGCGCTGTGGCAGATTCTGCGAGGAGGTCGAAGAGGGAAGATGACCGCCGCCGTCGGCGCCGTGATGCTGACGATTCTGCTCCCTCTCGCTCTGATGGCTCCACTGGCTCCGACAAACCCAGTCGTGAGCGCTCGGAGCGTGGTGGTGGACGACGCCGTGACCGTGCTGCCCGTAGTGCATCGGACGGAGTTCGTCCGCGACACGATCGTGATGTTCGGGAGGACGCGCGGCCGCCCCGCAGGCCGATGGCTCCCCCGAGCCAGAGGATGGCAGATGCGGTCGTCGAGATGGAGAGAGATGGCGTGCAACTCTCGCAAGTTCCCACGCTCCCGCCTTCTCAGTCGCGCGGTTCCTCTCACGACCCTTGGGCTATGGCTGCTGCTTCTGCTGGTCACCGTGCTCCTGCGGCGCCTTCTACTCCGGTGGCGGGGACGGCTACCCCGACGGACGGGTTTCCCCCAGCGCCTCCAGGAGCAGCTGGCGGACCAGAGTGGGCCTCGTATGTTTCGCAAGTGGTCGCCACCGAACTGCATGTGCACACGGCGAACATCACCTCTCAGGTCCAGAGTGCGGTGGTGGCCACGATGCAGCAGGCGCAGGGCACGATCAGTGCGCAGCTGCAGGCTCACTTTGCCCCGACTATGCAGCGAGTCGAGGGCCATGATCTCGCCATCGGGGATATCCAGAGGAAGCAGCACAGCATGGAGGACGCACAGAAGGAGATGCGGGAGGACATCAATCGGATCAATCATCGTCTGGCCATCTCGGAGGTAGAGCACTCATCGGTGGACATTGCTCGCTTGCGCACTTCGGCAGGGACCCTCACCCCACGATCTTCACGATCAACGCACCTGATGATGTCTCCCCTGCAGAGGTTATGGAGCTATTGCGTCTAGGATTAGTGATACCAAGCTTGAGCTGGATGACGCGGTGCTGCACGGCCGCGGCCCCAGCAGACGCCTTGTCTTGGAGGTCAAGGGAGGCGTCGCTGGAGTGTCGAAAGCGATTGCCTTGGCCAAAGCGCTCCGTTTCCCATCAGGTGGGTGGAGGAGGTTCTCGGCGACTCAGCTCTCGGGGGCTACTGGTCCTCTGTTGGTTGACCCTGATAAGGCTCCAAAGCAGATCAGACGCGAGCAGCAGCCCAAACGATTGGCAGCAATTGCACAGGAGAAGATGCCCAACAAGCGATGGTGGGCTACCAGAGCCCGAGGACTGGTGCGCATTGAGGGACAGCCATTGGTTGAGGTCGTCGTCAGGGGTGCCAACGAAGCTTCCAGGCTGGCATGGAATCAAGCGGTCGTGGCGCAGCACAATGTGGACGTCGCTTCCATCACGGCAGCTTTCAACCGCGCCTTCGCTACGGTGGACACCAGCACCTGGTCGTGGTCCTGACCAGTGGGCTCAGCCGTGGCGTATTGCAGCTCTCGAGAAGGGCTCTCGCCACGAGGTTCAGATTGTCTCGTGGAATGCCAGGGGTCTGTGCTGTCTCAGTGCTGAGCGAAGCCGCGGGGCCCTATGCCGATCTAAGTTCCAGCGACTCGAACATTATCTTCGCATGCGAGCGGTCATATTACTTCGAGAAGTACATGGTTCGGGGTTTGATCTCAACTGTTTGATGCGGCAGCTTCCATATGAGTACCGAACTTTTTTCAGTGCAGCCTCGCCGCCTGGCAAAGGAGGCGCGGCGATTTTGATCCCGTGGTACAAGGAAGCCGAGATTGCGAAGCTACCTTCGATTGTGATTCCGACCTTTAAGCCGAGGTGCGTCGTCCCTGGGCGAATCCTTTCCCTTCAAGTTCGAGGTGCTGGTCGGGCGATGCACTTTTTAAATGTACATGACTTCGGCTTGGCTGCTTCAGATCGCTTGGCGGCGCGTTCCTTATGGCGGCGAGCAGCGACGTGGGCCCAGCCGGATGAACGTCATCGTTGCTTCATAGCTTTGGGAGATTTCAATGTAGCCAATGTTGCGCCAGACTCTTTGCTGCGACCTACGGCGAGGCGAGATGTGGAGGTTCGGGGTCAGCAGCGCCAACCGGTCTGGAGGGCGCTCTTCGACTATCGCATGGTGGAAGTGATATGTAATCTACCGACCCACTGTTGCAAGCATGCGCAGACCTGCTCGACCATTGATCGGGCCTTTGTCTCTGTGACGCCCGCTTTCATTCTTGAAACAGAGGTTGCGCTCTCGGTGCACCAGGAGGCAACGCGCCTTTCAGACTGGCCTCTGAGTGATCGCGCCCTGCCGCTCCTCCAGCTTCGACCTCGAGGGGAGAAACGGCCCGCGGAGCGCTCGATCCCTGAAGATGTCTTTGGCGTCCCGAATATAAGGTGGAGCCGGGCAAATATATGACCAACATGGATTGGGCGGGTTGCTCGGTAGCTGAACGCTGGGCCATCACCAAGGGCGCCATGATCAGAGCGGCCTCCAGGGTCCGCAATATGCCCCAACAGATTCCATTGGATGCCTCGCGAGATGGCGCAGGGGACGCGAGGATAATTACGCTACGCAGTATTGCCCGTGCCATCTGGCAGCAGGATGCACGCCTTGCCTCTTTGCTTCGTCACAGTGCTGCATGCGGACAGCGGTTCCTGTTTGTGGAAAGTGGAGTGGTATCTTTACCGGATGCGAGCGAGTTCTCCGGGGCGGTCATCCGAACTAATACCGAATGGCATGAGCGGCTTCAGCGACACGCTGCGGCGCAATCACAACGTGGAGACCTTCATCGTCAGGAGCCCGCCGAGTTGCCGCGTGAACAGTGGCGCAGGATCCAGGGGGCGTCGGCAAGACGGGCCCGTCTTTGGTGCGACTCGCGACGGCAGCTCATATTCCATGGTATTCGACGCAATGCGGATGGCCGCGCTTCGATGCCTCCTGCGGTTGCGGACATCCAATGTGCCCCCCCTGGTGCTGGGCTGCGCCCCGCGCTCGTGGTGCCAGGCTCCGCGCAGGCGGAAGGTGGACCTGCGTGTTCTTCATTTCCCGCGCTGCGCGTCTGCGATGCCTCTCATCAAGTCGCTGTATCGGGATCACCTGGTGGTCGGGCCGCTGCCCCTGGCAGAGGCGACCTTAATGGCGGCTGCCCCGCGCCTCGTGGGTCTGCGATCCCAGCGGCCGCTGATGTTTCGCGCGGGTGGGGTCATCAAGTCGACGTATCGGATTCGATTGGCGGTCGGACCATGCTCTCCGGCAGTGGCGATCTTAACGACGGGCCCTCCCCAGGGGCCGCGCCTCGCGAGCCTGCGGTTTCAGCGGCCGCTGTTGGCTCTTCTGGCCGCTCGTGCATTGCCGCGTCTTCGCTTTCGGCCTCTTCGTCCTCGCGTTCGCTGGTCAGTGGATTTTTGACGGAGTCTGATTCCTCCGATGCGCCGCTGCCGAGGACTGAGTCTGAACTGGCTGGCAAGCAGGCGGGGCAGTCAGGTGGTGCGCTTTGGCGAGGCGCCGATGACATGGCAGCTGCGTTGCAACGTCATTGGGGGGAGGTCTTCAGGGCGAAGGAATCCCCCCTGCAGACGTGCTTCGCGCCTATTTCCAGGAACATATTCCAAGGTATCCTGCCCCTGAACTCCGACCGCCTTCGCTAGACGACGTGAGAGCGGCCTTGCGCAATGGCGAGCCCAGCGCTCCTGGCCCAGACAGGCTTCCTTATCGTGCCTGGCTGGCCCATGATGATGCGGTGGAGGTCCTTTATCTTGTCTTGATGGATATGTTCAGTGGCGTTGGCTGCCCAGGGGGTTTCAATCATGCGCACGCATGGCTGGACATATGCACGCATGGCTGGAGGACATTCGAATGCGGACGCTCTCATGCCTGTCTTTATCTCTTTTGGTGTATACGCGGCTTTTCCTTCGATGAGTTGGGCTTGGATTCGGGTAGTGCTGGAATGGCATGAGATTGCTACTGGCTTCCTGATGGCCATCCAGGCCTTGCATCATGATATGCAGCGTTGGTCCTGGCGCGGCGATGCCATGTTTTCCACGCGAGTGCAGGGGCGGCGCAAGGATGTCCTCTATCGGGGACCCTGCGGGCGCTGACGTTCGACCCTTTTCTTCATCTCCTGTGTAACGGCAACATGGAGGGCTACGGGAGCGCCTTGAGTGCAAGCGGAACTGATGTTGGAACTATTGATTATCCTTTGTCGATTGGACCTGCCGCCATGGCACCTGTGCTTGCTGGAGCGCGCGCTGATGATGTTGGAGTGGTTCTACCTGTGCTGAAGGAGGTCGTGCGGGTTTGGCCGGTGCTCGCTGCCGCCCAGGGGCTCGCGGCCCCGCGGCTTCAGAGTAAGAGATGTTTTGTGGTCTCGCTCTGGACTCGAACCTCCCCTGAGGCGCAGGCCCTTAGAGAGGCCCGACTTCTCTCTTTTGCCCTTGCGTTTTCGAGCTTTCCGATCAAGGGTCGGGCCAAATGCCCGGGGATGTTGTTCGGTCCTGAGGCCGCTCTCGAAATGCAATGGGAGGCGCCGAGCACGAAACTCGGCCATCGTGTTCGCCTCGCCGCCTCCACGCGTGCGCCTGCGGAAGCCTTCCCCAGGAACTATAACTCCTGCTCCCTTCCTGTCCTCTCTCACCTCGTTCAGTTTTTTCCCCTTCCGTCCTTCCTCCTCCGCGAAGAGCACTGGCTTCTGCACGAGCTGCTACGTCTCCCCCCTAACGCGTTCAAGCGCGATGAGATCCTCAGCCTGCGTCAATGGCTTCCTCGGTCGGCGCCTGCGGCGATGGCTGTCCTCAGTCGCTCTGCTGCGTGGCGGCTCGGGCTTCCTACGTGGGCGAAGGCTGGGGAGTTCGCGCGTCTCTTGGGAGAGTGGCATGTGTGGCGCGGCACGAGTGTTCTGTGCGTTCGAGGGGAGCGGCCCCCGCCGTGCTGGGCCCAAAGTCGCTCGATTGCCCAACTCGCGATGTCTATCCTCGACGCCTCCCCACCCGACCTCTCCCCCCGAGCCGCTCTGCGAGGGGTGGGGCACCGGGGGGCTGAGGAACGGCGCGCCGCTTTGACGGAGGGGGGGGCGTCCTCGGATTCAGCGTGTCTTGTCCCGGCCCCTCTCCTCGCCCCTCTTCCCTGACCGTCTTCACCTCCGTCTCCTCCGTCGTCTCCACTCCTGGTTCCCATCCATGATTCTTCCTGCTCCTCAGGAAATGGAGCAGAGGTGGACCCTACTGAGTGAGGTGCTGGCCCGCTCACAACCCTCGTGGGCTTGGGCGCATTTGAAGTCCCTGGCAGGAGGGCGGGTCACGGCTGCTCGTATGCCTGTCCTCGCCCGACGACACTGTCGGCTCGGATGTGAGGCCTGCTTGGATTCCTCCCCTCGCTACCTCTGCTGTCCTCGCCTCTTACATCTTCTCGCTCGTCGGCGCCCTCGCGTCTTCCTCCCATCCTGCCCCATGGCTCGATTCGGAATCGGCCGTGAAGAGGAATCTACGGACCTTTTCACACGCTCGGATGCTCGCCGCATGTGTTCTGGCTTCTCATTTGTACTACCATAAACTTAAGGCGGAGCAGGGCGCCTCGCCAGGCTCTGCCCGCGACCTCGAATCTCACCTGCAGATTCTTCGAGGTGTCAGGCTCTCGACTGGGGCCTACTGATGAAAGGGTGGTTTCCTGAGGGCACGTGCGGTCCTCCTCCATCTCCGCCCCTTGCTCCGTAGCCATTGCGGCTCAAGACTGCATCTTTTTACAGGGGCCCAAGCGAGCCTCGGCATGGTTTGATTTGATTTGTTTGTTTAGTTCTCGCATCTGGAGTGCGGTCGCCGTGTCCATGGACGAGGCGTGTGGCCACGTCTCTTCACTGGCTGGCCGCGCGCTGCGTTTACTTTCTTCTGCGACTGGTCGACACTACTCAGGACTCAACAAAGCTGCATATGAAAATAAGCACAGCCTGCCGACTGCGTTGCGGCGTCGGCTTCAGCAGATTTCAATATCGCACCAGTTCCTGCGTCACCACACAGACGTATGGGAAGAGGAGTTCACGCAGGAACTGAGGGTATAGTTGAGAGTATCGCATCCCCGCTTTGCGGGTTCCGCCACGGTCTGCGCGCCGCGATTTTCTGGGCAGCGAGCTCGGGCAGGCGGCCTGGACCAGCGGGCTCCGGCATTTCAGCCGCGGGCCCCTCAGCCATTTCGTATTCATCAGTTTCAGAGCTCTTGCTTTCCACTCAGGTGTTTTACGACTCGCAGTTGGCATCCTATCAGGATTTAGTCAACGACCAGAACAACTCTATTGCGTCGCTCCGGGCCGTCTTGGATAGGGCTGCGGCCTCTGCGTCGGGACCTCACCGCGATTATTCCTCACCAGTGGCCTCTTCTGCATCGGTTTCGTCATGTGAGGGGTCAACAGAACGTGCCTCCGCGATCGGTCACCGTGCCCCAGCTGATACTTTCCAGAGCTCAGGAGACGTTCCAGCGGGCGCCGAGCCTCACGGGGAGGGCGCGGGATCAGTTTCATCTTCCTCCTCATTCTCTGCTTCAGATCGGTCTGTGGAAGAGTTTGCATATTCTGCGGATCCCGCCGAGGCTGACCTGCCCGCTGGGGCGGAGAGTGTTCTTAGGAATGCAGCCAGAGCGCGCATTGACCAACGACTTTTGGAAGTGAGCCAGAAAGCCCGCGCATGCATCGACGACCGGTTGAAACAAATTATGGGCTCAGTATTCGGAGATAGGGGTATGTCTCGCATGTTGTTGCACGCGCGCTGGAGACCCAACTTCCGACGTTGATTTGCAGCGAGGTAGGCCCGTCATTTGAACGGGTTGCAACCGTTGTTGGCGACAAGGTGGCGGCGCTTGAAGCTAGGTGCAGGGCGCGTCGAGACATATGGGGGGGAGGGTCCGAGAGCTCTACTGGGGGGGGGGATGCGAGCCGCGGCCGCTCGCCACATCCTGGGCCTCCTGTGCCGAGAGGAAGGGCGGGCGCATCGGCTTCCCCAGCGCGACCACCTCCTTCTGGTCTTCTTTGCCGCCATGGCCGCCGCCGCCATCGGGCTGAGCTCGTCTTCGTTCACCCTGAGGGCCGCCTCGTCGATGACAACCATATGGAGAACGTTCGACGGGAAGCAGATCGCGACCTTGGGATTCGCAGCGGTCCTCGCCGCAGCAGGGGCACGCCCGAGGAAAGGGCGCCTGCTGCTTCCTCGCCCGGGGCGGCGGCGCAGCGCAGCCGACCTCGCCGAGCCTCCCAGTGAGGACCGCTCCGGTTGCGAGCCCGATCAGCTACGGCAGATTCGAGGACATCGTCGAAGCTGAGGAAGCACAAGAGGTACACCACTACATTATGAGCCACCTTCTCCGCGGACACCCCTTCGAGGATGTACCTCCCGAGCCCGATATCGATTGAGACATGCGCAGGAGCTCCTGAGGCTGGCGTGGCGAGCTGTTCTCCATCGCCTTCCACTTCCTGGTCCTCCTGTCCACCTTTCCTGTCCTCGTCGCGCCGTTCATGCTCTGTGCGCGCATGTGTTGGGGGGTATTATTGTGATCTTATTCAGAGGGCTTCCGCCCGCGTCTTCCGCCCGCTTGCGGGCAGCGGGCTCGTCTGAACATGTTGTGGAATCGGTGCTCGCTTTTCGGCCGCGCTCCACCATCTCCGCCCCCTTCGCTTCCTGGGGGGCTGCAATCTGCGAAGCTGTCGCCAATTTCGCGAGCTCCTGGGAGGCCCAGGGGGATATCTTCCTTATCTGACACGTGGATTTAGCAGCTCCTAATGCACGGGAAGAGAGGGCGGATGGGGGAGGGGGAGGGATGGAGCGCGAGAGAAGTTAGCCGGAAGAGGGCTAGGAGCTGAAAGTACGTGGTAGAACCATGCGGGCAGACCGGGCGGGCAGACCCCGGCGGGTGGGTCGGGGAGGCGGGCCCAGGCGGCCTGGTCGAGCAGGCGGCTCGCTGAAGCGTGAGTCCTGCATGGGTCGCGAGGAAGTCTCTAGCGATAGCGCGATTCCCAAGTTATCGTGGGATCAGCAAAGCGAGAGCGTGATTCCTGAGTGTCGAGGGAGCGGCGTCTAAATCAATTGAAAAAAGGGGTCCCACGCAAAGAGGTCTCACGCAGGAACGTAGGTTCTTTCTCTGGTTGCGGTGGAGTTGGCTCTACGGTTGGTGGAGGTGGGGGTGGGGAGAAAGACGTCGAGCGGACTGCGCGCGGCGGTTGCGCCGATGACGCTTGCTGTCCTTTCTGCTAAGCAAGAGCCTTCGCATTGCGGAACAGATGAGTTGCACATGTGTCGCATGACTTTGAAATGTCGTTAGCATCGCGAGCATTTCAGGCAGAGGTGTGTGCATTCAGACCCGTCGACCGAGGGCATGGATTATCCGTTTGCGCCGCTAGCCTGCTGTCATATTGTTAAGGCGCACGCTGTTCCGCTCTCGATTGAGGCCCTTGCCAGCCATCGGTGAAGTCGCGCTGGGGGGGTCGGGGGCGGGTTCCAGGGTCGTGGTTATATACTCCTAGACGAGGAGTAGAATGTCGCTCGATTGAGGCGCGCATTTGGCGCGTCTTGCCGCTTTGCCCACTCGGGTTGGTGCTGAGCCCGAAGAAATATGCGAAACACACCGAGGATATCTGGGGGTGAACCGAACAAACCCCGCGGGGCGTCCAGGTGCAGGCAGGGGTCCCTTGCGCAACGCCCTCGGTGAGGGGTAGTACTGCCCACCAAGTGGGCCCTTTGACCCAGGGCGCGGGGTGGCGGGCATGGGGGGCTGTGGGAGGCTTGAATCTTCGCAGGCCGGTCTGCACCACATTTGTTTTTACAGGCCAGCCTGCCCAGGCCAGCGTCAACATGCTCAGTTTGTAACTCATGCCACACCTCTTGAGGCAGTTAGCACCTTAAAACATGGCGGGGGTGTTCAACTCATACTGGGGGGTTCTTACCAAGGTGCACTGCCCTCCTGTACCTGGCGGGCGCCTATTATTTTTTTTTCTTGCCGCCCTCCTCCATTTTGTTTCTGCGGCGCCCGCCGGGTTTCTGTGCCGCCAGTCGGGGCTGATGTTTATCCTGCAAGTCGGACTCGGGTCGGTTTTGTTTTTCAGGCAAGAGCGCGGCAGGCTAGTTTCTCGCGTTAGTCCAACGCAGAAATGAGGGCAAGGACGAGGACGAGGACGAAGAGGAGGAGGGGGAGGAGCAGGATGAGGAGGAGGAGGAGGAGGAGGATGGGGGGGGAAGAGGAGGAGGACAGCAAGGACTAGGACAGAGTCTTTAAATGGCCCCTTGGGGCCTTCTTGGGACTATTTTGGAGGATCGCTCGGTTTTCTTAAGGCTCTTTGGGGGGAGCTCGACGCCTTTTGGGGGGCCCTCTTGGAAGGTGCCTTGAGGGCCCTGGAGGGCCTCTTGGGGCCACCTTGGAGACCATCGATCAAAGGGGGGGGGGGGGGGGGGGGCGGGGCGGGGCCCCCCGTGCCCGCCCTCTTCCTGAGGCCATCGAAAGCGCTTATCGGGGCCCTTTTTGGGCGATCTTGGGCCGCGCTCGGGCGCTTTTGGGACCGCCTGGGGGCCTCCTGGGCCTCCCTTGGGGCAAAACAAAAAAACGCATCGGAAGCGCCTCGCGCCCCTCCCTCCTTCCACCCGCACAGTTGCGGCGGGCACCCTCGCAGCTATTGCGCCACGTGGCCGGGTGCTCCTGCGCTCCTCGCGCCGCCGAGGCAGCCCCGCGGGGCGGAGAGGATCTCGCGCGCTGCTGCGACGTTCGACTTGACGAAGGACGCAATTGCGGCGAATACGCGCGCCGCTCCCGTGCTCAACAACACCGACGTCGTCGACGCCTACGAACCGCGCGACGGGGAGCTACGCTCGCAGAGCCTCCAGGCCTGGCGCTGCACGAACTGAATACAACGCATCCCGGCAAATCGATTATGGACATGCCTGCGACGCCCTGGCGTGGCGCTCGCGTGCCCCACGACACGAATGAGCACGCGCTGGCGACAAATCTCTCCGAGGAGCCGATCATGGACACGCATGCGGCGCCCTGGCGTGGCGCTCACGTGCCACAAGACACGAATGACAGCATCGGTATCACCGAGCTGCGCACTGCCCTAGAGGAGCCGATGGACCCCCGCATCCCTGCTGCGCCATTCCTCCGTCATTCAGATCTTTTCCAGCTACGTCTGTGCAGCCAGCGGCGCCGACATCTTGCCCATCACCTCGCCGCGCCTCATGACCTGCGAACTCCGTTTCAACCGTGTGCGCACGATCCCCGCGGTACCCTCTCGCGCGAGCAAGTGTGCACATCAGGCACGCGCATGGAGATGCAGGTCAATCAGGTGCAAGCGAACACCGCCGATAATCATGGCAATGACATCGCGGAGAACGACGCTGAGGAGGACGGCGCCAGGAGGCGCCCGAGTGTGCCGCTCGCTCTTGCCTGGCACCGCGTGGCCTCAAGCGAGACTTGGGCTAACAAGTGCCAGTGCGCGCCGACATCTACGAGGCTATCACAAAGAGCGCGCGCGCCAACGCGAACCTGTGCGAAGCCATCGGCCAGGCCGAACGGCTCACGCGCGCCCGCGAGCATTGGCACGGTGCCCCCCAGAAGGCCTTCTCGATATATGCGCTGACTTTGCGGAGTACGGGTGAGAAACTCTTTGCGTTGACACCCGTTTATCTGCATTCCCGTGTCATTTGCTTATTTGCGCTCCCTTTTTTATCCCCCTCCTTATGTTATCCTCTCGGGCAGCCTCCACTCCTCCTCCTCTCCCCCTGTCGGACATGCATTGCCTGCGCGCGAGCGCTCGAGTGCAGCGCCGCGTCGGCGCCGGCCAATGGGCAACAGGCGGGTACGCCCCGCAGCGACGAATGCAGTTTGTACAACATTTTCCACACGTGGAATAGCCATGTACAGCAAATCCAGTTTGCGAAGTCTTGTTCCTTGCTCCCACGTCGTCGTACGCAGCGGCGAACAAACAAACATGTGTGATGTTCCTTAGGTGTTTAAAGGATATGGGATTCTTAGGGGGGTCCCGAGGGGGCTCCGAGAGCACTAGGAACTGTGCAGTATGGTGCCCTTTTTCGTCGGGCTTCTTGGAGGTATATCCGAAGTTATTTTGAACCATCGTCGGCTATCTTGAGCCACTATGGAGGCAGTTTTTGAGCATCGGAAGCCTTCTTGGAACCATCTTGGGCCATCTTGGACGCTCTAATGTGTCGCGGCCCGCGCCGAAAAAAACTTCAGGGAGGGGGGGAGAGGTTCTTGGAAGAAGAAACAATTCGCGAAACCACCGTAGTCCAAAAGGCTGTTGGGATTACTTCGGCAGCGCTGCGCTCGCGACGTCCAAGGACCGCGCTATCGTGCGAGTTTCCTTTACAATTTCCTCGGGGGCGCGCTTTCGGTTTAGGTTTCATTGCAATTTGCGAAGTTCGCATCAATGCCCCGACCGACCCGCCCGCTTGGGTCGCTTACCCGCCCGCCTGCTAGGGCATGTCCTTGTCATTGAGGAGAGGAGGAGGCCGAGGAGAAGGAGGAGGAGGAGGAGGGGAAGGAAGAGGAGGAGAAGCAGGAAGAGGAGAAGGAGGAGTCCAGGGATTCTGCGGGGGAGTTTGCTCCGCTCCGCTGCGTCTGTCCCGGGGAGTCCGCGGCGGCCATGTGACCGCTTGCGGGATGTGATCGAACGGCAAAGGAGGGCCAGAGGAGGAGGAGGAGGAGGAGGAGAAAGAGGCTGACCGCCACAGCGCTGCCGAGATTTATCCCCCCCTCCGAGGTCGGCTACTGCCAGGGCATGAGCCACGTGGCCGCGGTGGCTGCGGCACACTTCCGGACACCGGCCGAGGCGTTCCCGCCGTTCGCCGAGGCGTCGAGGGCGGGATATGTTTTTCTTGATCCAGCCCAGACATGCCCGTCTTGATCCAACCCAGACATGTCCGTGTCAGCTTCCGGTTTCTGGGGGCCCTCGCCGGGCCCGGGGCCCGGGACCATCAAAAAGCGGCCCAGGATGGAAAGTCGGTTCCGGGGAATGGGTCGACACCTCCAGGGGTTGACGTTATGTCTTCTCTCCTTTCTGTTGCTTATGCTCGCGCTGCGCCCCTCCGCTTTTCCTCATCCTGTGCCTCCAGGCCACGCTCCACCGCCTCCTCTCCTGTGGCCATCTTGGCCGAACGTCATCCGCACTTGCGGATGCAGACCTTCGGCCAACATGAACCTCGATCTGGATTGGTGCAATCGATTCGCGCATTCCGCCTGCCCATTTGATATCATCCTTGCCATTTGTCTGGGTGCTTGCGGGCATTGGACAGTTGCTGGGTGGCAGTAGTCTCCCCCGGCTGTCGCGCGAAGCTCGCGCGGGTGAGAAACAGTCGCTTGGCGCAGCGAATGCTCCACTCAACGGAAAGCCTAAAAACATAAGCAAACAGTTTTGTCTTGCCCCTTCGTGGGCTGTCGGAGCATCCTGGGGGAGTCTTGGCGGGTCTCTGGGAGGCTTCAGGGGGGGCGTTGTGGCGTCTAAGTCGGTTCTTGGGGCCTCTTTTGGGCTTCCTGACTTGAACCACTGTGGGACAGAATTCGCCATCTTGGAGCCTTTTGG
>CAUYUJ010017227.1:479453-499453 GCA_963575745.1 Prorocentrum cordatum
AGCAGCAGCACGCAGCAGCGGGCAGCGGGCGAGATCAGCACGAAGGAAATGGACGTGACCAGCGGCGGCGGAGGCGTACTCAAGGCCGGCGCACAGCAGCGCTTGCCCCAGCCGTCAGCGCAGCCCGAGCCGTGCGCCGCCGCCGCGCCGCCCCCCCGCAGCGAGATGGCGAGCCCGCGGAGGAACCAGCCCCAGAGGTGCCCTCCCGACGCAAGTCATCCCGCCGTCGCTCGCCAGCTATTGAAGTCACGTTCGATGAGAGTGAGGCTGAGTCGACTGAGGAGACGGCGGATCGTCCAACAGGACCGCAGGAGGCGTTTGGTGTGCTCCCGGCAATGCCAGAGCAGGCGCGTGCACACCCGGCCTGGGTGCAGCCGCCGACGGATCCTGCTGCCTTTGTCAACCACAGGCGCAACCTCCGACTCATGGCAGCGGCGTCGGCAAAGATGCTTCGCGCGTCCCGCGAGCTCGGCCTGCCGACCAGCATCCTAGAGGCGCAGGAGCACGAATACTCAGTCCTGATGAAAATGATCATCGTGGCCAGGACCCTGGAGGTGCGCCTGGCGAGGCAGCGGGCGTTTGTCGAGCGTGCCCAACGCCGCTCCGATCTTGCAGAGAAGGCGGCGCACGAGGCCATGATTGAGCACGAGGCTCGCCAGCTGGTCCAGCAGCATCGTGCCAGCGAGCTGACCCGTGCACAGGTCTTGCTTCAGCAGCTCGAGACCTGCTTCCCGCTGCCAGCTGCCGCCAACGACGTCGAGATGCAGGGCGCCGCAACGCCTGCGGCGGAGGCAGTGGCGCCCACCGCGCTCGTGGCGACCGCGCCCATCCAGATCTCAGGTGCCTCGGTCGCAGCCATCGCCGAGCTCCAGCGGGGCCAGGTGAGCATGGCACAGCAGATTGCGGGGCTGGCCACGGCACTGGGCGGACTGCAGTCGGCACTGACGCATGTCACGGCGGCAGCGAGCATGGCGTCGACTACTGCTGCGACGATTCCAGCCGCACAGCCAGCTGCTGATGCCAATCCTGCCCCGAATCCGCAGCCCACGCAGCGCGTCGCCGCAGGTCCACGCGGCGCTGCCGCGCAGCCCCCTGCCGCGGCATGTCCTGCCATGGCGGCGGCCCAGCTCCAGGCGCAGGCAGCGATTGACGCAGCGGACGCAGACAAGGGCGAGAGCGCACAGCAGAAGGCCAACGCCACAGCCGCTGCCAGTCAGCCTACGTGGGGCGAGCGCAAGGCGGCTCGCCAGGCGCGTGCTCGCGCTGCTGCCGAGGCTCGTGCGAAGGCAGCAGCGGACGAGGAGGCAGCCCTGCAGGCCCAGGGCTTGGCGGCTGCTGGGCAGCCCGCCCTCGAGACAGTCATCGCAGCGTCGGGTTCAATGACGCTACCAGGAGGGGCGCTTCCACTCGCGGCGCCGGGCGATGAGCGACCCGAGCCCGCGGGGAGAGATGAGCCAGCAGGGGGCGCAAGCCGTGGCCGCAGCCCGCGCCGCACGCACGCGGAGGAGGTTCGCGCTGGCCAGAGTTTTGAAGACGATATCGACGCGACGCAGGCGAGCCCGTCGCAGAAGGGGTGAGCCAGCCTGCAGAGCCGCTAGGCGCCAGTGGGGATCAGCCCGCGTGGGCTCCGAGCGCCGCGGCTCTGCCGGGGCGCGCAGCTCCGTCGCTCTTTTTGAATGTGCCGCGTGTCAGTCCAGTTTCCGACTGCGGCAATTTAGCAGCATTGCTCGCGGCCCAATGGCAAGAGGCCGTGCTCTCTCCCATTTTCGTGGCGCCGCCATCCACGCGACATCCTGTGCCATGCCTCTGTCGCCATCGTCTCCATTCTAGTGCCGTTGATTTCCTGGCGCAGCATGCCTGCCCTAGTGATGTTCACGACGGTGACATTGATCATTGGGTAGTGCGCACAGAAGGATCGGGAGGGTCAGACTGCGCGGACATGAGAGACCACCAGCATGGGCGTTTGCTGCGTGTGGCGTGACGCATGTCCAAACATCGGATGGATGGTTACATGGCCGGATCCGCCCCGTCGTTTGAAGAGGAGCACGTGAGTCCATCGAGCCCCGCCGAGTTTCATGCTGCTCTTTGGTTTGTTTGTTGGCTCCTTCAAGCGCCTTCGATATATTGCTCGAGGCGCATTATTGCTCGTTCGGCTTACATGATGGTTGTAGAAGCTGCTGCATGAGGTGTGATGTACAAGTCGCTCGGTGCGTTGCCCATCCCGTTAGATTCCCTCGTAAAGCTCGCGCGAGTGCGCACTGTGATAACACGGTTGCCTGTTCCAGGTCACGCTGCGTATCCACTGAACGAACTTGTAGGTGCACTTGCTCGCCTAGTGTCGATCAAGGGCATATCGGATCGTCCAGAAGACGGCGTGCCTTGGTCTATACTACTCTCTCAGATGGACAAGGCCCCACGGTTACGGTTGACAGCCGAGGCCCACCGAGGTGCGAGGGAGCTCCCAAAGCTGACCCCAGCCCGCCTCGACAAGATTGCGCCTGCGGAGGCGCCCCTCGTCGAGCTCTCTCGTCGCCCGCTGCTGGATCGACGTTTCGAGACAGTCAGCATCCAGGCCCGGACAGTCCACAGGATGCCACGCCATCGTCTTTCTGTGAATTCAGGTTCGCAGTGCGACCACGAAGGCGACTTGCACGCTCTCAAGGAATACGGATGCGATGCACGTGCCGGGATGCAGCTGGCATTGATATCCCCGGCCGCATGCTGGCCCTTGCGCATAAGTCTGCACGTTTGTCAATGCCTTCTCGTAGGCGCGCTTGAGACGCGCCGGAGGTGCAACACTTGGCGCGAGATTGATCCGCATCTCGTGATGACGTCAGCCGCCGAAGCAAATGGATGCTACGGGGTTGCGTTGTGGGTTAACACAGGATTGGAGTACCTTTCTGGCTGCGCGCTAAACAGACGACATTTTCGGGCGCTCCCACATGCTTCACGGCATTTGCTTGCAGCTGTGCGGGCCCCTCGCTGCGCATCGATGTTCTTGTTGCGCGCGCGCTACATGCGCGTGCGACGGGAGGTCTCGACACGGTAGCACAGTGGTGGACACGCGCGCGTGATGTTGTACTCGCGCGGCCTAGTCAGGCCCCGCTGTTTTGTCTACTGGGCGCCAACGCCACTGTCGGGTCGGTTCAGTCCAGCCGCGCGGGCCCCGTGGGCACCGAGCAGCAAAGCGATGCTGGACATGTGTTTCACGATTTCCCACGAGCTACGGGACAGAGTGCGGTGTCTACTCTTTCGCAACCTCTCCACGGCACACGCGGCGCGCGGTTGCCGCCTGGCGCGGCCCCTAGGGCCCGAGACGCCCCATTGACTGCGCGACAGTGCCTCAAGCCTCTCTCAATTCGATCAGTCGGCAAGGGAATAATCCGACAGTGGATCTGTCTATGCGATATGATGACCGTTTCGTTGTTAGGGCCGACGTGCAAGTCTGAAGTGCAGGCCCCGTGCGGGCTACTTTCTCTTGGGCCACAATCCCCCACGATCAGAAAACATTCCAGGACACTGAGTGTGCGGCTCAGTTTGCTATCATGGCCAGAACTATTCCGCAGCCAGTTTTCCAGTCGCACCCAGATGATCACGCGCAACATTTGAACGACGAGCTGGTTAGGGCGGTCACCGAGTGCTCCCCCGTGCACAAGTCGCCCACGAGACGCTTGCCGCGGGTGACATGGCTCTCCCTTCGCTCGCTGACGCTCATGGACCGTCGCTCTTCTGGACGACGAGAGACACGTATGTTGCGAAGACGATTCAACTTACTATTGCTTGCTGCTGGCTTCTGTGCGTGGGCCACGGATGGGAAGGAGGTGGAGGAGTGGTTTGGCGACCGACAGTGCAGGTGGAGGTGGTCAGTGCGAGAGGGCCCCTCTCTTGCGTTGCTCATTGATGTATGCGACGCAGTTGCACATGTCGGGTCGCAGGTTTTCGAGGCTGCAGAGGAGTTTGCGCAACCCTTGCAGGATGCAAGAGGTGCGTTGTATGCCCCTCCCTTCCATATCGTACATCTGGAGGCCCTGTGCAGACTGTGCCGCGTACCAACACCTGAGAGCCACGCGGGGCACCAACAGCCCAATGACTGCCTCCTGGTAGGCGCCCCACGCGCCATGTATCAACTGCAAGGTATTATTCCCTCTTTCTGGAGGTGGCAGGGTCTCTCGTGGGCCTTCACATTTGTTTTCATGCGTGGTACGGCGTTCGTGATCAACGAATCTACCACGCTGGATGCTGCCAAGCACTGCGGTGACATTGCGACCGGCATTCAGGATGCATGGTCCCAGGGACTGGCAGCAGAGGCTTTCGCGGCCTGACGCCGCGTCGGTGCAGGGTCTCGCCGCAAGCGCATGCTTAAAGGGCTGTCCATCCTCAAGGATATGCATGCTCAGCCGGTAACTTCGCAGCTTCGACATCCCGTCGCTGGCAGCAGCATTTTGGCACGCTGGAGTTGGCAGCTACCTTTGAGCTTACAGACGTGACTAGGCTTGCGGGTCCTTTCACACGGGTGCCATGCGATCGGATGTCCTCCGATCTTGTGCCTAGTGATACCCTGCCGACCACGTCTGAGTTTCAGCATGCCTGCCGCCAGACCAAGCGCGCTGCCCCTGGCTGTGACAGTTTCGCGGGAGCTCGCTGCCCTTTGCTACCCTTTGCTACCCGTTACAAGTCGAGATCGCCGTCGCCCTAATTGAGCCTATTCAGTGGAAGGGAGGTTTCCATCGCGATTTGCTGAAGTCCATCACAGCCGACCCCAGTGCCTGCGTCTGCTCCCGCTCTAGTCTGGTGTCCTCACAGCCTGGCAAGGCATCGCGAAGATGCTTGCGGACTCGGCTGATGCCGGCACTGCTTGCCACAGCAAGGGGTGCACAGTTTGGGGGGATACCAGGTCGGGGAACTGGCCATGCGTCAGTCATTATTCGTCTTTCGCAAGCTGTTTCGGCTGCCCGTGCTTTGTCTTTCGGCGCGCTATCCCTGGATGTGGTGCAGGCATTTTACCGTGCTTGGCGGGAACTACTCATTCGCTCGCCGCGTTGTCAGGGCAGCAGGACTACCGGCGAGTGCCATGCATGAGCTCGCACGGCGTATGCGTGAGCAGACACCTATTGTTGAACAGCAAGTGGCGAACGGTACACTACGCGCGCGCACAGCAGCTAAGATTTCACAATGCTACCATACCCCTTGGTTCCTTCGCGAGGGTTCCGACCCGATTTCCTTGCCACATCGTTCGGTTTTCCTCGGGCAACCTCTCGCGGATATATTGCGCGAGATGCTTATGGGTGAATGCATGCGCGCTGTACGAGCTCAATTGGACGCTGAAGGACTAGCCCTGCATTTGCCTACAGATGAGCGCACCCTGCCTCCGACCTGTATCCTGCCATGCGCCGTGCGCTTGCCACGGTTGCCGATGTGTTTGCTAGCAAAGGCCACCCGCTCAACCTCGGCGTTGCAAAGACGGCCGCCCTGTTGGCTTACCGAGGACAAATAAGCGAATAAGGCGACTCAGCACGCGTGGCGCGAGCGCGGTGGGCATGTGGTTGCGCAGACACAGCTACTTGGGACTATGCGGGCACCGATTGCCAAGCACTATGTACATTATGGCCCAGTTATTCTTCCCTGCGTTAACATGGGGCCCGAGGTCCGATATCGAACCAGCAGTACCACAGCTACGTTACGGGCGTTGCGCTCTCGAGCTTTCTCCACCAAGGCTCTCGCCGATCCGACATGTATGATGTTCGCCGACGCCCTCTTGTTATCGGGGCGTCTCTACAACTCGGGCGCCTGGACTATGCTAACAATGGCGGAGGCCAAAATGGCCGACGCTGAAATCGTGAAAGTCTACCGAGCTGCGGCGAAGGCCCGTTCTGTGGAAGCCGAATCGTGCATGAGCGATGGTCAAGTGCTGGCCAGACTCAGAAGACCCCCGCCCGACGTTCCATGAAGAGCTGCGCGTTTGCGACTGTTGGGCTCACTATTGCACACAGGGCCCAAACCTGCATTTTGCCCTACTACGGGCCGAGTGGTACGACGCTACTCAGAACGGCTGCCGCGCCAGGTCATGGTTGGGAATGGTCATGGGCGATTGCTAGTGGCAGCGTGCTGATGATGTAGCTTGTGCTTCCCTCCCGCCACCGCTTGAGGATTTCAGTGCGCGGGGGCCCCTCATCCTGCGAAATCAAACAGCTTAGAAACACATTAGCAAGATGGCGTTGCACGCCGCAGCCCAATCTCATGCTCGAAATGTTGAAGCGGCCACAGTGGGGGCCACATTTTTACAGGAAGTCCGACCCCTGGGAGTGCCAGAACGCGTTTGGACGGACGTTGATAGATTATTTGTAGACCGCCTACATGTGCAGCAGACGGCGCAGACGATGACAGCGTGAAGGGTCCATGGCGTGCGCGCACTTTCCGAAAGCAAGGAGCACTACGCGTGCACATGGCGCGCGCCCGCCGTCAGAACGCGGCTTCGGCACGTGCGCGGGCGTCGCCAGGCGGACAATGTCACGCGTGCATGTCTGCATTTCATGCTCCGGCACTCTTAGTTGACCACCTATCACATGATTCCCCGCGGTGTTCATGCAATCGCTTCGCTCACTCCGCCGGCCCGTACTGCGTGATCGCTACGGCTTCGGCGCGGGCTCGGGGCCATTTCGGCGCCGCCGGAAGGAGGGAGATGCGGATGGGGAGGGGGGGGGGGGGGGAGAAGAGGATGAGAAGGAACGGGGGGGGATGAAGACAAATATGAGGAGGAGGAGGAGGAAGAGAAAAGGGCGGAGGAGGAAGCCTCTCGATGGCATCTCGCGGCGCTCTTGGGGCCAAACAGGGCCGTCGTCCAGGTGCTTTTTGGAGAGGCCCTGGGGTCTGTTGAGAGGCAGTTTGGGGGCGCCTGGGAGACATTTTTGAAGCCTTGCAGGGCTTCTTTTGAGCCCCCTTGGAGCCTCCTGGGGTTTCTTGGGGGCCCCCCGGCGGCATCTTGGGCCATCTTGGGTGCCTCCTGGGGCCCTCTTGGGGCGGAAGGCTTGAGGTTTCGGTTCGTGGTCCCCACCTTGGGCCCCTCTTGGGGCCGTCTTGGGGTGCTCTTGGGCCGTCTTGGGCGTCTCTTGGGCCGTCTCGGGGCCCGTTTGGGCTCTCTGGGGGCCTTCTTGGAGGCCTCTTGAGCCGTCTTCGTGCGCTCTTGGGGGCTTCTTGGGCCGTCTTGGAGCATCGGAAAGCCGAAAATGCGACAAGGCCAAGATCCTCCCAAAACCATCGTAAAATTAATAATGCTGGCCTCTCGGGGCGCTCTTGTGAGGCCTCTTGGAGGCCACTTGGAGCGTATTGGCGGCTTCTTGGGCCGTCTTGGGATCATCTTCGGCGTATTGGAGCGCCCTTTGGGCGTCTCGGGGGCCTCTTGGGCAGTCATGGGGGCCCCTTGGGGCCCTCTTCGCGCGCTCTGGGGGGCCTGAGAGGCCGTGCCCTGGAGGAAAACCATTTCTGAGTAGACCTTCCCGGGCTGCGGTCGGGGCATTTTTCGCCGGGGTGGCCCCTGGGGCCGCCCCGCGCGCGCGAACTAGAAATATTGTTAAGTAGTTTCAGGAGATCTCAGCACGCCCCTGGCCCGTTGGGCCGGCGAACTTATAATGATGAGGGATCCTACCACGGCAGTCGCTGTGCCAGGTGTCACTATATCAGGAGCTGCGCCGTGCTATCATATCACACATCCCGATTTCTCAGCTCCCGTGACAGGCAGGGTCCCAGGTGTGCCGTTGTCTCGCCGTCGCGTTGTTGTGCCGACAGTTCGCGCAGCTGGCCCCATCACAGAGCATGCGCATGCAGTGATCACTACGATGGACCATGGCACTGCACGCGTGGAGATTGCGGCCGCTGGCCCCGCTCTCCCAGCTAGGCTTGCTGCTTGCCTACAAGCGCCTACGCCTGGGAATGCCGCTGTTGCGCCGCCGCCACCGGCCAACGCTGTTCAGCGCGCCGCTGAGAGATACCCCAGTCGATTATTCCTGACAGAACGGCGCACTGGCATTGCAGCCGAGCCGATGCCGAGAGCCGTCAGGCGAGTTGAATACTTTGTCTTAAATTTGGTTTGTGGACGGAGGAGGGCGGGGGATGTGCAGGCGCAGGCTGAATGGGCGCATTGCAGCACAGACTATGCTATACATGTCCTGTCTGCGGAAAAAGCCATGCTTGCAGTGGGCGGGGGCCTTGTGAACCGGGACGCACTCGCATAAGAAAGGTTCCACATCCTTGCGCCACGGGCGGCGGTGTCGGGTGGCGGGCCGCCGCGCGAGACCTGGTCTGCCTCTCGATGGGCAGAAGGCCAATGCCCCCCGCCACTTCGGACGCGTGACCAACTTTGGGGGAATACAGCAGTTGCTGAGCGTCAGAACATCTGTGGGTGGGCAATGCGCTATACCGTGCTATGCTGGAGCTTCTCGCTGCGCGCGCAGGCTGGCACGCCACGTTGGCTCGGGCACCCCCGGCCGCGTGGATGGAGGCTCCAAGCCGTCGGCTCGTTTACCTACCATCCGATGCGTGCTCTCCAGTCGCCCCCAGCAGTCTCGACGACCGATGTTGATCAGTGTGGACATGGTCAGACGTCAAGGGCCCCACTAAGATCGCTGCACTTAGACCGCCAGGGCTGCGCGCCTCCCTGTTTGCGACCCTTGGGAACGGCAGATGTTCGCACGGCAGGGGCGGACACGAAACGCTTCTTGGGCATGATGGGAAGGGAGCGGCGCACAGCCCCCCGAAAAAAGACGCACCCCGCCGGCCTGTGCAAGCGCATCGCTGCTGCCACCGCCAACTGCCATCGATGCAGCGCGCGCCATGTGGGAAGGGGGGGTTGACAGCATTGAGCCCGCTGTTCCGGATGACAGGGGGGGGGTAGAGCACGTGATGGACTATTGCGCTCCCTTGTCCCCTGGTGCCCCTATTGTGGCGCAGACGAAGGATGGGCACCTGACTTTGTCTCTCGGCGCGCGCGCCGCGTCCGACGCGACCCCGAGTTCGATCGCTTTCGACCTCTGCGCGCCCCCCCCCCCCCCCCCCCCCCCCCCCCCCCCGACGTCGGAGGAAGTCGCCGCTTCCGCCTCGCAGGTTCGCGACGACGTGGCGGAGGCTAGACCTGCAGGCCCTCCGGGGGCTGAGGGGGGCCAGGAGTATGCGTTCTTTTCTTGGTGACTCGCAGAGGGCAACATATCCCCCCCCCGCCGCCCCTGCGCCGCTAGCACCTGAAGTCCCGGGGCGCATCGCGAGAAACCGCGCGCGGGCACGCGTCAGAAGAGCTGCTGCACTCCAGGAAGCGAGACAGGCTCGCTTGCGCGAAGTAGCCCCTTGGACCCATTGTCATTTTGGCAGAGGCTTGTTCGGATAAGTTGCTGCCTGTTAATTATCATGAGAAGTTGGGGGTTGTAGTTCAGTTATGTGTGGGGGGTGGAGGTGCGCAGTGGCAAGTTGCTGTCGTCTTCTGTGCCGCCTCTCTCAGCCACCTCTCTCGGTGCTTGCTCGCTCTCTGGTGGCGCGCAACCTGGGGGGCTCTACGGCACGGCGACTCAGGACCGATGCTGTTGCTGCCTTCTTTGGCCTCGATTGCGATGTTGATGCTTCTCTCTTCGTTTGGTCTCTAGCAGGGGCTAGCGCTGGAGATGCCGGGCAGTCTCGTCTTCCCCACTTCCCCTCCTGGCGTGGTCGGGGCTGAGGGTGGAAATTGCGCATGTTGGAGGGGGCGAGGTTCGCGCTGCGGCGTTGGCGCAGGCCATGGGCCACAGGTCGAGCGCGTGAAAATCGTGCACTCCCGCTGGCCCCTGCCACGCACCACCCCACTCAGCTGCCTTCTCGGCCCTTCGCAGGCCATCTCACCTGCTCCCCGCTCTGATCAGCCTCCTCTTGCCTTTTTTCCCTACTCCAGTTGTGTCGCGATGCGCCGTGAGCGCGTTCCGACGATATGGGGGTGGTATGGGTTAGGCATGGGCACGGTCGGGTGGGCCATTTACACCTTGGCGCCCGTGCTGCTAGATGCCGCGTGTTTCTGCCAGCAGATAGTGAGCGCCGCGCTAAGCCGACCGTCTCCTCGGCGAATCAGAGCGCAATCCAAATCCATTCGTCGTCGCCGTCGCCCCGGCGCCCGCCCCGACGCCCGCCCGACGTATGGGGAGCGAAATCTGGCGAGGAATTTGCGGTGAACCTAGCTAGGGTACGTGGCCCCCCCATTCAGCTCCCCCTCCCCTTCCTCCATCGTGTTGGGGAAGTTTGCATGTCCTTTGCCCTCCATCTCTTCCTCCCGTAGCCGCGCCAGGTTTCCGGCGCGGCGTAAGCTGCGCTATAGCTCTAGCTGCGGCGAAAGCTGCAGGCCCGCGGCGAAAGCTGCAGAGCGTCTCCGAATCCGCGGCGAAAGTTGCAGATCGAGATGCCCGACCTGGCGCAAGATTGTTTGCGAGATCTGCCGGCGGGAACTCGAGGATGGGGCCGAGCTCATCCGTCTTGGCTGTGCGCGCCAGTTCCACCATGCGCGCGTCAACTCGCACTTGGAAGTGAACCGCGTGGACTTCGTCGGCTTTCCACGCCGCGCGCGCGCGACCACGGGCCGCCAGGCGCCGTTGACGAAGGCCGCCGCGCTGCAGCGGCAGCAGGACGTCAGCGACGCCGGTGCAATGTTACGCGGGCGCACCGCTTTCCAGACCCCCCCCCCGCCCAAGGGGGGGGGGCGTGGGATCCACAAGGGCGTCCGTTACAGTCCGCCGTTTCCGCGCGCCTGGCCGCGTCGCCCATCGCGCAGCCCGAGTCGCCCATTGCGGCCATAGTCTCAGCCGGGTCGCCCCTTGGCAGGGGGCTGTCCCAGTCCATCTCGCCCTCGCAGACTCAACGGTCGCCTGGGCGGCGGTGCGGTTGGCGGTCCGGTCGGTCGGTTCGAGCTGCTACCGCCGCCGGCGAAGCGATGCTCTAGCGGCGAGTTGCGCGGCGGGAGCCGCGGCAGTTGGGTGGCGAGAGCTGCCCGCGACATTCGTGCAGTGGAGCAGTGGGCGTGGGTTCGCCAGCGGTCGTCATTGGGAAAGGCGAGACGGGCGGAGTCTATGGGAAGCAAACCCGGCGGGGCACTGCGCGCGGGAGTCCGGGCTAGGCGGCGGGGGGGGGGGGGGGGCGGCGGGGCTCGATTCGATCGGGGAGCGGGCTCTTTGAGAAAGCCGAGAAGGGCGGAGTCTAGGGGGGGCGAAATCACGCGGGGCATTTGCGCGAGCGGCCTGGGCCGTCGCGGGCCCCCCTCCCCCGGCGCCCCCCCCATCTCCACGGTGCTCGAATTATAATCCCAAGCGGGGGCCCGCGTGTCAAGATGGGGGGGGGCGCTCGGGCGCAAACCGCCGCCATGCGCGCCGGTCCGTGCGATGGCCCCCGGGGCCCTGCCGATGGCACGTCGTCGTCTGCCCCATGTTCGACCGGCGAGCCGGGGGGCCGTGCTGGACCACTCGCGCGAGGGATTGTGCGAGCGCTTCCTCGACGTTCGCGGCTGGGGCACGGTGGTTGTGCCTAGGTCCCAACCGCCAGTTCAGATTGTTGCTGGAAGACTGCCTGGATCCCTTCGCGCCGATGTAAAGATAGCCAGGATAAGCTAAAGCAGTGCCACTTCCGGATGGGCGAGGCCATCGCGCCCGATCTCCACATCAGCGGGGCTTGCTACACTTGAAGTTGGAGCTCCTCCGATAATGCGTGGATGGGGCCCGAGGGCTGCAGCTTCTTCGCGATGCCCCTCTGCGCCGCGTTCATCGACTCGCTGTTCGAGACGATGGTTTTTACTGTCGCCGTGCAGCTTATGGCCAACATGGGCAGGGTGCCCAGCTAGCTCTTGCCGCGTTCTCGTTGCCTGGTCCAGAGCGGGAGCGCGTTCGCGCCGTGGGGAGAAGAGTTGCCGTTCCGAGCCTGCGGCGCCCAGTGGGCCGCGCGTGGTCCACGCGCCGGCGGCAGTGGCTTCCTCCGGGCATTGGTGGGATCGCTCCTCCTGCGAGACGCAGCGCGCGACTCGCCCACACCGCGGGCGCGCGCCGTGCGAACGTGGCTGCCTGCGCGAGTGGCCATCCGTTTTCAAGTTCGCAGCTGCTGTGTTTTAACTGTCCGACAGAACGCCTGTGAGTTCCCAGGTGCTCCTTGTGCTCGGGCACAGGTCTTTCCGAATCCTCGGCGGCCTCATCGCAGTCTTCTCGCCGTCGGAAGTGTTCGGCATCTGGGCGCCGCCGCGCGCGGGCGGCGACCAGTGGCCATGGATAAGCCTTCTTGTATTTGGCGACTAAGCGGCGACGTGGCTCCGAACCGTGCTTTGCCCGCGGGTTCGGGCGCGGTCGGGCGGCGGGGGCTGCCCCCGCCCGTTGCTCGTGCGTGCAGCCGCGGCATTTTCTGATTGGCGGTTTGCTTGGTGAGAGCTGCGCCGCCCCGCCTGCGCGCGCGGGCACTGTCGGGCGGCGAGAGCTGTTAGCTCGGCGACGGGGAGGACCTGGGCTGCGAAAGCTGCCTTTGACCTTCGGTCAGCGGAGCGAGCTGCCCGCGCCGCAGGGCGAATGGGGCTCTAGCGTTGCGGGAGCTGCCCCCGTTGAGCTCTGGAGTGGTGGCGCTTGGCTCCGCTCCCCGCCTCCCTCCTTCTCTTCCTGCCCATTACTTCGTTGTAGATTGCCGGACGTCACAGCAGGAGAGGCCGCATGTCAGGGCCATGGATCTGTGCGGCATTCCTTTGCCATTCCATGGCCATTTGAGGTCTCTTTGTTGCGCTGAGACCTTGCCGGGGGATGGAGGCCGGGCTGGTGAGGCTGCTCCACGACGTGGGGCAGGCGCTGACCACCGCCTTCGTCGTCCGGGCCTCGGTGGCCGACTGCCCGGACTGCTGGTGCAGTCCGGCCCTGCACTGCCCAGCGCTGCAGTGCACGTGCCCCAGCGGCGAGG
This sequence comes from Prorocentrum cordatum, assembly GCA_963575745.1. Lineage (NCBI taxonomy): Eukaryota > Dinophyceae > Prorocentrales > Prorocentraceae > Prorocentrum > Prorocentrum cordatum. Next base: position 492,375 of record CAUYUJ010017227.1, read on the forward strand.
GCACTGGCGGCCGCCGCCAGGGGTGCCCCGGGTCGCAGCTGGCCTGGGTGGCTGGCCTCTCGCTCCTCCTGGGCGCCGTGCTCGGGGCCGCGGCCGTCTCGTGGGCCTGGCGGCCTCGCCCGAGGGCGCTTGCAGCGCCCGCCGCGGCGTCCGTGGAGGCGGACAGCGCGCCTGCGGGCGACGACCTCGTGCACCTCGCGCTGGAGCAGGCGAAGGCCTTCCGCAGGACGCCGGTTGCCGCCGCTTGTTGAAGATGGCGGCTGGGCCGCTGGCGGGAGGTTTCCACCTGACCAGGTATCGAGTGGGAGGCCCCGCCCTGTACCATGAGCGACTGGACATTTTCCGCTCAGGGTACGTGATGACCCCGGATTTCGACGACTACGGGGAGACCACGAGCCCCGACGCGGACGTGATGGAGATCCACTTCGTACACGGGCAGGGCGGCAGGGCGGGGGGCGTCCAGGAGAACCGAGTCTACAGGTTTCGGCGCCTCCCCACGGCGGCCGAGGTCTGGGGCGCCCTCCGCCGCGGCGCAGCGCTGGGGCACGGGCCGTTGCCTGACGGGCCCTTCCTCCTCACGCTGTCCGCGGTCAACTGTGCCGGCGCGCCGGCGGGCAGCATGCCGCTGGCGGACCCGACGATCGTGGTCCCCCCCCTGGTCGACGTGGCCGGGGCCCACCCCGCGGCAGCGGACCCAGGCGCGCTGGCGCTTCCTGGGGCGGCCCCGCCAGCCCCGCTGGCGGCCGCGGCCGCGCCGGCGCCGGCAGCCGCGGCCCCAGCCGCCGTGGCCCCCGCCCCCGGGGCGGCCGCTGCTCCAGCGGGTCGGGCGCCCGCGGTGCCAGACACAGCGGCGGCCGCGCCGCTGCCGAGCGGGGAGCCCGCGCCAGGCTGGCACTGGGTGGCTGCCGAGGACGTCGACGGCGCCGTGGCGTTCGGCACGAAGGTGGCCGTCGGAGTGCCGGGCGGAGCGACCCTCGTGGGCCGTGCGGGTCGGCGCGGGCTTCTCACGTTGGCCGGCGGCGGCGGGGCCAGCGCGGTGCTGCTGAGAGACAGCGAGATCCCGTGGTTCACTCAGGAGTACCGCGGGAGCGACGCTCGCACACTCGAGATCCCGCCGGGAGCTGGGCAGCCAGGCGGCAACGCTCGGGAGTGGCGCGAGGTGGTGCTGCTGTGTCGCGAGGAGCCCGTGCCGGGGTTTGCTGTGGCCCCTCCGAGGACGGCGCAGTGGTGTGCCAAGTACCAGGTGAAGGAAGGGGGCCCCGTCCTCCATCATGAGATGTGGAAGTCGAAGCGGAAGCTGAACCCAACCGACTTCGGGGTGGACATGCACGAGACGCTCTCGAAAATGATCGAGGCCATGGGCACCGCCGACCACCTGGACGTCTACAACTTGGCGAGCGCGGAGCTCGGCTACCGTAAGCTCCAGCTCATCGAGCACTACTGGGACGACAGGAGCGCAGAGCAGCAGCAGCACAACATGCGGATGCCCTTGGAGGAGGCATTCGCATTCATGGGAGGGTCGAGGTCTCCCTCGATGGTGTGCCCGGAACTGCTCGACTCGGTGTCGAAGGAGCTGGAGCGGATCCACAGCATCAAGAAGAACGCGAGGAAGCTGAGGGAGGAGCAGAAGGCCAACAAGGGCGGCCGGGACGCTCCTCCCCCCAAGTCATGATGCTGGGACCGCCCCCGGGACTGCCTCGGCCCGGGGGTGATGCAGAAGAGGTGGGGGGCAGAGGTGACGACCACATGCAGCGGTCGCTCCTGCCCTTGCCAGTCCCTGACTGGTGTCTCGCGGCGGCTGCCGCCGTCGGCGGCGGCGGCCGCGCAGCGCGGCGTCGCCGCGCCAACAGGACGCTGCAGGGCGAGCTCGTGACTGAGCTAGTGGTGGCGCTCAACCAGCTGGACGCCGGCTCGGATGACCCGCCGCGCCGCGCAGGCCAGGAGCCCAACAGGATGCAGCAACTTTGCTTGGAGCATCTCGCCGAAAGCTGTGCGGCGATGGGCTCCATTCCTCCAGATTTGTCGACCGAGGTGGCCCTCCAGGAGCTCCAGGTTGGCGCCGGCTACTCCGACGGCGAGCCCGTCACGGTGGCCCCCTTCGCGCACGACCTCGTGTCTCTGCCAGCTGCGGGCGGTACGCCTGTGCCCCTGAGCCAGTTGCTGGGAGACGACGGTCCAGATATCGTGCGAAGGTTCATCACTTCGAAGGTTTTGCCAATTCAAAGCGCCGAGATTTTTAAGAAGGAGGCTGGTTTCGCACGCCCTTACCTGGACCCGGTGCTGCGGCAGCCCGCGGCCTACCTGGCCTTCGTCGAGAGGATGAGGGACGGTGGCATGCTGGAGTTCAGGATTGATGAGGGGGATTTTGAGGAAGTCGGTCTATTCACCGTTTGGAAGAAGGATGGTCGCCAGCGCCTGGTGATCGATTGCAGGGGCAGCAACTTCAGGTTCGGGGAGCCCGACAAGACCAGCTTGGCGTCCGGGGGCAGCTTCAGCTCCATCGAGCTGGCGCCGGGCGAGGTGCTGTGGACGGCGGGCGTCGACATAGCGGACGCTTTTTACAACGTGGGCCTGCCGCCGGAGCTCCGGCACCTCTTCGCGCTCCCGCGGCTTCGGGCAGCGCAACTTGGAGTGCGAGAGCTGGGCGGGCGTCCAGTTCCTGGTCGTGCTTGGGTGCGCCCGTGCTTGGCCGTCCTGCCTATGGGCTGGACGCATGCGCTGGACTTCTGTCAGAGAGTGCACAGAAATATCTTGCTCCAGAAGGGGGGGTTTGAGAGCGTTCCCGAAGTGGTCGATGGTATGCCGACGCCTCCCATCCAGGACGGGGCCTACACAGCCTATGTTGACAATTTCATTTCCTTTGGAGTAAATCCTGGCAGGCCTGCGGCCCTCCTGAGGTCGGCCCAAGAGGCCTTGAGCGGCGCGGGGCTCCCTCTGCACGATCCTGATCTCCCCGCCTCGGTGTCTGAGCAGCTGGGGTGGGTCTTCGACGGGGAGCGTGGAGCTGTGAGACCGAAGAGTCGTCGTGCTTGGAGGCTTCGTCTTGGGATCCAGGGATTGCTTGCTCGCGGGCACGCTTCAGGGCGACAAGTGGGGAAGATTGCTGGCCACTTTGCGTTCATTGCAATGTCGAGGCGCCCGCTCTTGGCCGTATCTAGTTATGTGTATGCCTTCTCGAGGAAGTACTTCGATCGGGTGATGAAGCTGCCGCCATCTGTCCGCCGTGAGCTTCGCTGGGCCGCCTCCCTGATCCCCCTGGCTTGGGCTGATCTTAGGGCCACCTGGTCTCCCAGGATCTACGCGAGCGACGCTAGCGAGGAGGGGGGGGGCGTGTGCCAGAAGGAGGCCGACCTGGGAGCAATTCGCGGTGCTGGGAGGTACGGGGAGAGGTGGCGATTTCGACGACCAGCTGCTTCGCGACCTCGCGACTGCCTCTTCGAGCAGAGCGACCCGCCGACCGCCGACACCGCGAAGTCCGAGCCGATTGCCGAGATCGTCGTGTCGCCGGGGGTGGAGCCTGTCGTGTCGACGGGGGTGGCGGTGGAGGACCCAGAGAGTAACTTGTGGAAGGTCCCGGAGGTGGAGGAGGAGCTGCACGGGGGGAGGTGGCAGGTGGTGTCGAGCGGAGGGTGGGCCCGGGCCGAGAAGATCATCGTCCTCGAAGGTCGGGCCCTCGTTCGTTCTCTTAGGCGCGCACTTCGCGACTCGAAGTCCTTCGGTAAGCGTATCCTCTTCCTCTGCGATAACATGGGGCTCGTGTGTGTTATGGAAAAGGGGCGCTCCTCAGCCGGGGGAGTCCTCCGCGTCGCCCGGCAATGGGCCGCCTGGTGCCTGGCGGGCGCGGTCCAGGCCTCGGTGCGTTGGATTCCGTCTGAACGGAACGTCGCCGATGCGCCGTCGCGCCGCCACATCCCCCTCGGGGTTTGGCTCGACGGCGCCGCGGCGGACTCTGCCGAGGGCTTCAAGCAGTGGGCCGTCCGGGACGCCGGGCGCAGCAGCCAGCTGGCCGACTGCCGCAGCGCCGGCCTCGAGCTCGCCGAGCTGGCCGTCCGCGAGCCTGCCGTCGGCGCTCTGCGGGGCGCCCGCCGGCCGGCACGCCCTGCGGCGAGGCGGCCCGCCTGCCGAGCGGCCCCCGTTTCGGAGGGGGCGGCACCTGAGTGCTGTCGCAGCCCAGTCGCGCCAGGAGCAGCGGGCGCCGCCACCGCCCGCGGCCCGGAGCCGCAAGATGGCGCGAGCTGCGAGGCGCGGGCAGGGAGCTACTGCTGCTGCTCGTCGGGCGGCGCTCCGAAGCCATGGATCGCTGCTGCAGCGGGCCTCGGTGACTCCGAAGACCGTGGCCCAGTACGACGGCCTGTGGCAGGACATCCTCCGCATGTGGCTTCGGCTGCGACCGGCGGGCTCCCTGCAGGCGGAGCCGAACGACGACGAGATGGACTTAGTGGTCGCCAGCTGGATGGACCAGGAGTACTCTTTCGGGGAGCTCGCGCAGAGGGGCACCAAGGGGCTAGCGGCGGTGAAGTATTTCCGGCCGCAGTTCGCGAAGTCGGGAGGGCTCTCCCTTCCGCGCTCGGCGCAGGCCTTGAAGGGCTGGAAGCGGCTCGCCCCTGGGCGTGCTCGGCTGCCGCTGCCATGGGAGGTCGTCGCGCTGATCGCGCTGGAGCTGCTGCTGACCGGCTTCTGGGCGATGGCGGCTTGGACGATCATCACCTTCCACTGCTACCTGCGCCCCAGCGAGCTGCAGCGGGTCACCGCCGAGATGCTCGCGCCGCCTGTGCCAGGGACCCGCGTGACAAATTGGGCGATCGTGCTGCACCCAAGCGAGGAGGAGATCAGCAGCAAGACAAGAGAGTTCGACGAGACCGTGGTGTTCGATCAGCCGCTGTTCCGTTTCCTCGTGCCCGTGCTCGCCTACCTCAAGAGGGAGACGCCGGCCGGGGAGCCGCTGTTCGCCTTCCGGCACGCCGACCTGGTGGTCCAGTTTCGGGAAGCGGCAGGACGCGCAGGGGTCCAGGCTCTGGGCCCGGAGCTGTACATGCTGAGGCACAGCGGGCCCAGCCACGACCGAGCGTCCCAGCTGCGGACGCTGCAGGAGATCAAGCTGAGAGGTCGTTGGCATTGCGACTCCAGCGTGAGGCGTTACCAGAAGGAGGGGCGCGTGGGCGAGCAGCTGCAGCGGCTGTCCCCAGGCGTCCGCGCGAGGGCGGTCGAGGCGGCGACACAGCTGCCGACTTGCCTCGCGAGGCCTTCGCTCGCGCCTTGGCCAGCCGGGGTGCCCGCCTGGTCCAGCCGCAGGTCTTTCTAGAGCTGTTCAGCGGGCATGGCGGGCTCTCGCGGGCGCTGCGTGAGAGGGGCTTCGTCGTGCTCGAGTGGGATATCTGCCGTGGGCCAGCCTGGGACCTTTCGGCAAGGAGGGCCCAGAAGCTCGTGAGAGGCTGGCTCTTGGCCGGACAGGTCCGGGGAGTGTTCATGGGGACGCCGTGCCAGACGTGGACGAGGGCCAGGGACACGGGGCCGCTGCGAGAGCTAGGTCAAGCTGGACCACAGCTCCCGTCGCGGCTCCGATCTGACCAGCATCTGATGGGGCTCCCTGAGGTCACTCATCCTGCCGATGTGCAGGCCATTCGAATTGGTAATGTTCTTGCCGGTTTCTGTTGCAGTATTTTTGAGCTGATGCACCTGCTCCAGCGCCCGGTGGCGCTGGAGAACCCTGCACGTTCGCGTCTCTGGCTGCTGCCTCGTCTCAAAAAAGCCGCCGCATGGAGTACGAGCCACTTCGTGTATACTGACATGTGCCAATGGGGGACACCCTGGAAGAAGCCCACCAGAATTTTAGGGGACCGCGTGTCTCTGCATTCTGTTGCCCGTGAATGTCATGGCAAGCTGTGCTCTCGCACAGCGAAGAAGCACACATCAATCCATGGCCTCGCACAAGGAGGCGGCTTTAAGACAAAAGCCGCTCAGCAGTACCCTCCAGCTTTGTGCAAGGCCCTTGCTCGTTGCCTCGATCACGCTCATGGCAGTTCTAAGACAATTGCATTGACCAGTCTTTTCGTTTGACGGTGAATAATTCAGCTTTGTATAGAGATGACCAAGGAATGTTTGGCAGTTGTGCGTATGTTTGTACCCTCGACTCAGTGTTTGTGCAGCTGGTCGTCGGCCACGCCTCCGCCCGCTGTCCAATCATCTTTGCCGGTGCACCTTCCTTGAAGCTTGCTCGGGCGCGCGGCGCCCCGATAAAAGGCGCCCTCTGGCCTCGGCAGCGGCGGCGGGAGGCATGCCCACTACTTCGTTGTAGATTGCCAGACGTCACAGCAGGAGAGGCCGCATGTCAGGGCCATGGATCTGTGCGGCATTCCTTTGCCATTCCATGGCCATTTGAGGTCTCTTTGTTGCGCTCCCAGCCCTCCCTCCCTCGCGCGTTTGTTTGTACCCTCGACTCAGTGTTTGTGCAGCTGGTCGTCGGCCACGCCTCCGCCCGCTGTCCAATCATCTTTGCCGGTGCACCTTCCTTGAAGCTTGCTCGGGCGCGCGGCGCCCCGATAAAAGGCGTCCTCTGGCCTCGGCAGCGGCGGCGGGAGGCATCCTCCTCCTCCTCGCCCTTCTCCTCGTCCCCCTCCCTTTCCTCTTCCCCCATCCTCGTTGGCCTCCGCCCCCTCCCCGCCTCCTCCTCGTCCTCCTCCTCTACGTCCTCTACGTTCTACAAGGCGAGCTCCGCTGGGCAAAATTCGCCCACCTGCTTCGCAGGAAACTACCCCTGGCAAGCCAGGCCAGGCACAAAGGACCCGGGGAAACAAAACCCTGCCAGGCCACGAGGCCAGGTTCAAACAAAACGCCTCGGCCGAGCGCCTGGCCCCTCCCCCCGCGGGGGCCAGCCATGGGCCCAAGAAGTTTTTGTTGCATTTAGCGGCCCCAAATGCTGCAAGGTTTTCTTGACTTTTGGCCCCGGGCCCGCACCAGGAGGAAAGTTCAAACGGCCCCCGCGCGGGCTAGAGGAAACGGCAACCCCAAACATTTGCCAGACTAGGGTTCCTCGCCCGCTCTACGCTTGTTCAAATGCACGCGAGCAGGTCGAGCCGCAG